>PVJL010008240.1:0-51665 GCA_004026885.1 Lyroderma lyra
CCCCTTCTGGGGATCTACCCAAAGAACTTGAAAACCTTTGTCCGCAAAGACTTATGTACCCCAATGTTCATTGCAGCGCTGTTCACAGTGGCCAAAACATGGAAACAACCAAAGTGCCCTGTGACAGATGACTGGATAAAGGAGCTGTGGTACATACACACAATGGAATATTACTCAGCTATAAGAAAAGATGAAATATTGCCATTTGCAACAAAATGGATGGACCTGGAGATCATCTTGCTTACTTAGAGAAATAAGCCAGACAGAAAAAACAAAGAACTGTATGACTTCACTCATATGTGGAATATAAAACTGAAAGCAACAAAGAAAAAAAAAGAACAAACAAACAAATAACCCATGGACACAATCAATAGTTTAATGTTTATTTGGGGACAAGTGGGTTAGGGATGAGAGGAGGAGGGGGCGGGAGAGGAGGGAGGGGAAGCTAAATATAAGGTGATGGAAAGAGAAGTCACATTAGGTGGTGAACTTATTATACAACAGGCTGACAATGCACTGTAGAATTGTAGGCCTGAAACCTATGTAATCCTTGCTAACAGATGTCACCCCAGTAAATCTAACAATAAAAATAAATGAAAAACAAACAAACAAACAAAACAAAACAAAACAAAAGAGATACTGTCCTAGATTCAGTTAGGGATGTTATAGGGTAGGAATTACACGAATATTATCTTCCTAAATTTTGAAAAAAAACTTAGATTCCTATACACATATGGTTTCAAGAGTTTCCAATCGGGGATTGATGGTCCTTTCAAAATTGTCATAACCTGCAGTTAGTTCTTTATTCCCCATCCATCCCCATACCATACTCATGTCAGGAAATGGAACAACTAGTCACTGAGTTGTACTAATTGTATAAAATATATCTAGAACCACTTTTTTGCCAGTTCTGCCATTATCATTCTAATCCAAGCTCCTATTCTTTCTTATCTGGGCTTATTCCAATAAGCTATGCCTGTTGGTCTTCCTTCCAATCTTGGCCTCTCCATAGTGAATTCTCCACAGATATTAATCAGAGTGCTCTTCTAAAAAAGAACATCTTTCATATCAGTATCCCAGTCAAAACCTTCTGGTGACTTTCTATCATATTACACTTAAAAGAAACTCAAAACCCTTTAATATGGCCAATAAGTTCCCTACAAGATTCCCCCCTAACCTGGACTCTAAAGGCTGCCATGCTGCACCACTCTACTCGTGTCAGCTAGCAGTATTATGGGCCTTTTGCCCATTTCTGTCTCAAGGATTTGTAACTGGTATGCATCCTGCTTGGAACTTTCCTCCTCCAGATTTCATATGACTCCCCCTCACTGATATCATGGTTCTGTTTAAGTACATCATCTAAGGGAGGCCTTCCATGACTATCTTATTTAAGTAACACTTCCCCCAATGCTGCTGCTATTTTCTACTTTCACACTTAGATTTAGTTTCTTCAGTTCTATGGATATCATCCTCCAGAGTCTTCTAACCTTATAGATAGCCTGACACAATAACCTTTTAACAACAGAACAGAGTTGCAGATAAAGTACTAGATTAGAAGGAAGGGGGCCTGAATTTTACTAAAGCTTTATCATACAAGACCTGTAACTTCTCTTTACTATAGATTCTTCATCCCTAAAAAAAAATTCTTGAAGTATATAATCTTTAGAATACTTAACAGTTCTCAAATTCTGTTTTTTTTATGTGTGTGTGCCTCAACTGTTTTTATTCTGTAGTCTAATATATACCAGTTGTCAAATTAAACTTCAAAAAGGCTGTTTTACCAATTTCATTTCCTGTGATTTTCTGGTTATCCATTAATGTATACTCCTTAGCCAATTTTAAAATATTCTCTGCAATCAAGTGTTCACCTCCTTCTCTAGCTGAATTTTTTACCACTCCTCTATAAAGACACTTTAACTCACCTAACCAAATTGTTCTACACAGAAAAATGTTTTATTTGGTTTTCAAAAAAATTCTTTTTATTAACAGTGCCTATCTCTTCTCTAGCCCTCAAAATCTTACTTGTCCTTAAGGGACCAGCAACCACTTAAAAATGGAATAATCAATAATTATTAATCTAAAAGAAAATAAAGAAGACATAGGACAAGTAGAAAACAACAGGCAAGATGATAAATCTAACCCAAGAGTATCAATAATTACATTAAATGTAAATAGTTTAAACATACCAATTAAAAAGTAAACATTGTCAGAGTGGATAAAAAACAAATCCCAACTATATGTTACCTACAAGAAACTCAATTTAAATATGAAGACACACACAGACTAAAAGTAATGGCAAAAATATACATACCGGGATACAACTAAATAAAAAGAAAGCTGAAGTGACTATATTAATATCAGCCAAAGTAGAGGTCAGAACATGAATATAAGCAAGGATAGGGAGAGTAATAATGATAAAGTGATTAATTTATTTAGACAACATAGAATTGGGAAAGAAGTTGACAAATCCACAATAATAGATATTTAATGATTTTCTCTCAATAATTGATAAAAGTAGAAAGAAAATCAACAGGTATATATAAGACTTGAACTATTCACTAACCAGAACTATGCTATCAATGAAACACAGAATTAACTGTCATAGATAAAACACTATACCCAACAAAAGAAAAAATTTTCAAACACATATGGAACATTTACTAAGATCCGATTCTGAGCCATAAAATAAATCTCATTACATTAAAGAGCAGCCAAATCATACAAAGTATGTTCTGTGACCACAATGTTTTGACATTAGATATCAGTAAGAGAAAGACAGCTGGAAAATCCTCAAGTATTTGAAAACTAAATAAAACACATAAGTAACCCATTGGTCAAAGAACAATTATACAATATTTAAAACAAAATGAAAATGAAAACATAACTTATCAGAATTGGTGGGATGCAGGTAAAGCAATTCTCAGAGGGAAGGAGTGGTCTAAAAACAATAAACTTTTGAAATTAGAGAATAAAAGCAAATTAAATTCCAAATAACCAGAAGAAATAAACAAAAGATAAAAAGAATGAAATAGAAAATAGTGAAGACGTGAAGAAATATTTATGAGATCAAAAGTTCCTTTTTTGAGATGATCAAGAAAATCATAAATCTCTAAATATCAGAAAAAAATGTCCAATCAGAAAAAAAGAAGACAGAAATATAAATGTCAGAAATGAGAAAGTGATAGATATCACAAATGTTAAATGAATAATAAGAGAATAATATGAACATCTATATGCCAATGCATTTTAAAACTTATGGCTAAATTGCTTTAAAGACACATTATCAAAGTTTATTAAAGAAATAGATCAGCCAAAGAGCCTCACATCTATTTTTAAAAATTAAATTTGTTGATAAAACCCTTAAAAAATAAACACTCAAGCTTACATGGCTTTACTTTTTAATTCTACCAAGGAAGAAATAAAACTAATTTTACACAAACTCTTCCAGAAAAATGGAAGAGGCATAAATATTTCTTAACTCATTCTACAGGTCAGCATTATGCTTATAACAAAAATGGAGAAATACACAAGACGACTACATTTCAATGCTCTTCATGAATATAGATATGACTATTTACAAAATTTTAGCAAGCGGAATCCAACAATATACATATAAAATTGTACATAACTTAAGAGAGGTTTATCTCAGGAAAACCAGTTGGTGTAATTGATTTGCGGGGGGAAAAAAGTTGTTTGACAAAATTCCACCACCAATTCCTAATTTAAAACAAAACCTTCCAGAAAGTTAGGAATAGACAAAAATTTCTTCCACCTGATAGTGAATGTCTAACATCATAGTTAGTGGTAATTGAATGGCTACTTTCCCCACCCCCTCCTTAGATCAGAAACAGGACAAGAAAAACAAGGAAAAAAAAAAAAAGATGGCACCCACCAACTTTAGCAAGGCACAGGGACCTGAAGCTGGCATGCACCAGCCTCTGTCCTTGGAGACGATTCCAGCAGGATCTGCCGTTCAGCCCAAAACTTTAAAATGAACAAATCGACCTTTTTTACATAAAGCCTTGGCATTTTTCAAGGGATGATTTTGTGCTGCACCCTTGGGTGGGCGAGCCTGCCGGAGGGCCCTTTAAGAGCCCGTTTTTTTAGTTCGCCACAGCTGGCGGTCTCCTGACCTTAAAAACCCCGTTGGTTTTCAAAGCTAGCTATTTTGGCGGCTCCAGTGTCTACTACTGGTCTTAAAATGTGAGGTACCCAATGGGGTCTGAACCCTTTCCTCAGGGAGAAGCTCAGGTTTGGAGTTCTCTCCTGATTGTAAATCACCATAAGGAGTAGGGGTAAGTTTTCTGAGAGATTGTTTCTCAGCCTTTCCCACTCTCTTCAGTGCTTTTTTCCTTCCTTGTTTGTCTCTCATAGTGAAGGATTCACTCTGCTAGTTTTTAGGGTTTTTTTTTGTTTGTTTGTTTGTTTGTTTTTTTCTCAGAGAAAATTGTTCCATATGTCGTAGCAGGTGTGTCTGTGAGAGAAAATAAGTCCGGGAATTTTCCTACGCCGCCATCTTGGACCAGAACCCCTGTTGGCTTCCTAGTGGAATGGTGCATTCAAGGTAGGAGCTACTGCTTGTTTCCCCACGTGTTTTTTTGATTCAGATATGTTGCCTTGTATTTCTTAGAAGTACTAAGAGAGAGAAGCATGCTGTATTGCCTTACCTCCAGAAAAACACTGAGAGGGATACAATTTAATCTTTTGCCTCTAAATGATATAATAAGGAATGAAAAATTGATATGAGAAGAGAAAACATACCCCTTAAATTGTTGAGAACAAAGGACAGAATTAAAAACAAACCAAACCACCTACTGGTAAAAGTCACAGAATTTGTACTACATAGATAAAGATGCTGTGAGGACACCTGAGGACAGAGTTCTATCTCTAAAAAAAGTTTGAATAAAGCCACCTCTTTCCTTTAGTCACATGGGAAACTACTGTTTGAACATCAGAGGAATATTAAAGCTTGAGGTTTCATATTAGAAAATTTGTCACTACTTTTCTAGAGTCAAGGGTCAATGAGAATAATTAATGGATATTATTAACTGTGAAAAAGTAGAAATAATCTAAATGTAAAACAAGAATTCTTGTTACTATTTTGATTGGAATTACATTGATGTATAAATTAATTTGGGAGAAAAATAACTTTAAATAACTAGCTTTCTAATTCAAGTAATAACAGGCATTGTTTCTCCTATTTAAACATTTTTGCAAATTTAAATATGGCATGTAAATAAATTGTCATTATAAAAAATAAAAACAGTACATATGCAGTAAAAACTTCCTTGAATCCCACTTTAGTCCCTTCTTTAGAGTTAACCCCTTTTATTAGAATGGGGGGTATCATCTCAGAACTCTGCCTGTGCATTTACTTACATATCCTTTTGTACATATAAAAAATAGTTTTGTTTTGTTTCAACTGAGATTACACCTTGGATATTATGATTTTATGTTTTAACTTACTATGTCTAAAAGTATTTCATGGCTGAATGAATAGGATATGTAACATAACCAAATTCTTTTTGACTGCTTAATATTTCATAATGTGAATGCATTGTAATTTAGGTCATCATTCCCTTGTTGAGGCAATTTGTTTTTCTCTAGGTTTTTTGTGTGTGTATGCTATTACCAAATATTAGTATAAATAACATAGACAGCCTAGAGTTGGATTTTAATTTTTAGCCTATATAAAAGTCAATGTCTTAATAGTTATAGCTGAAATTTTTGGTATTAATCTTTTAAGTAAGTAATCTTATCTTGTGCTTTTTATTTATAATAGTTTCTTGGTGTTTCTGTATTTGCTAATAAGAATCATTCTCCCTTTATATTTCTCTAGTAAAAAGTATATATATATTTTCTAGTAATTCTACAATGAAAACTTAAAACTGCGTTCTGTAATTATCATAATATCATCATCCCAGTATTATTTATAATGACAAAAATAGTTGAAATACCTTAAACTTCCTTTAATTCTTTATAATGGATGAAAAAGAAGAGCCTTTTCCCCTATAGTTTACTAGAGAAGGGAGGGAGTCTCTTTGGGTCACCTTGCCAAGAATAGGATTCCAAATATGTTTGGGGAATTTTAAAAAAAATTATGTACTGTCTTGAAAGACTAAAAGCAAAGGTGTTTTGAACATGAGCCATGATAAAGAATTCTACTGGTAAGTTTGAGCTCAGTAAAGAAAATCTAATTAGAAACCTGCCAAGTTTGTGTGTGGGTGTGGGCATACACATGTGTTACCTTTTAAATCCAAATACACCTGCTTGGTAAGGATACTTCTATTGTTTGGGGAAAAAATAATTAATTGAGCCATTAAAAGCTGGACCAAAAGAAGGCAGAGAGAGATAAAATAATATTTTTAAACAGCAACATTGAACAATAAAAATATAAGCTGCTTTATATTTGACTGAATGAATAATGAACAAATGCTAAAGAGTAGCTTTCCTCAAGTATTGAAATAACCATTAACTGATATTGTGATATCTTGGATTGAAAAAGAAAGTGAGAGAGGGTCTGAGACTTGCAACTTGTAGAATAAGAACAGGTTTTGGGCCAGTATCTATAATCTTCTATAAGAAGATTATAGTCTGAGACACAGATCCTGTGATGGGATTGGGAAACGGAATGTAAGAAGAGAATTTTACATGGATTGTAGGTTTCCTTTTCATATTGTCATGTTAGCCTTTATTTGTGTTGACTTTCACATACTAATCACAACTTGGCTGGGTTTTGAAATCTTGAACCATGATCCTTTTCCTCAAAACAATTTATACAAGGGCTGTCTGCAAAGTATCCAGCCATGTAATACAAAAAAATAAAGATATTTATGGCTGGATGTTTTTCCAAACAGCCCTTATATATTACTCCACTGTTTTCTGGCCTTTACTACTGGAGAGGAAAATCTGAGTCTGGCTGGATTTTACTTCCTTTAAAGATAATTTGTGTTTCTCTGTTTTGATCCTTGTATAATTCTTTTTTTATTCTTGAGAAGTAAAAAAATCACCAGGTTATTTGAAGTAATAATCTGTTTTCTTAATTCTGCCTGTGATTTGGTTAATTCTTTTGAAATGATTTGGATCTTCTTTACATTCAGAATATTTTAGGTTATTGCTAGAGTCTCTGTGTTCTGAACATAAGGACCCTGTGTAACCTTACATGTTACCCCCTATGATGCCAGCCCTGAGCCCACCCTAATCAGTGTATCTGACCTGGGCATAAGATGGCTTTGGTTAGCTAGTGAACTGAAAGTTGTTCTTGATGAGGGTGTAAAAGTTACAAATTTTATTAAGGCACAACCACAAAACTCCATATTGTTTAAAGTGCTGTGTGAAGAAATGAACATCATTACTTTTGCCTACAGAGGTAGGGTGGTTGTCTTGTGGCAAATTATTTACACAGATGTTTGAACTTAGACATGAAGTCCAAGTATTTTTGCAAGACCACTCATTGAAGGGGCCTGCAATCCAGTTGTTTTCTCTTCCACATTGAGGGAAGTATTAATACTTATAAAAGTAATTTATTTCTGTAAGTGACCTTAAATCTCTTTGGAAAAAAGAAAGAGATAATTAATAGACCCTACAATATGAGATAAGGCTTATAGTCCAACTTCTACCTCAAAGTAGAATATACCTAATTCAGCAAGATAGTCAGCAAGTTCTGTAAGTGTTCAATCTTCACTTCTATTGCTTACTCTTCATTTCATTCTCAGTTTTCTAATCTACAAAAAAACATATTTGGATATAGATAAAGTATTGCAATACTACAAGATAAACTTATAGATATTTCTGAATTATAATTCACAGTCTGGCAGAGTACAATTTTTGGAAAAGGGAACAGCATTAACAAATATAAACAGGTTACAAAGTGTAAAGCATGTTTACAGAGTATGACTGAATTGAGTTCAGTCAAAAATTGGATTGAAAAGAAAACTCTTGTCAGTCACTCAGTGTCTTGCTTAAAAGTTTGACTTTATTGGCAAGCTGTAGGGAGCCTATGTATTATTTTTCATTTCCAAAAGTAGAGGTGTAGGCTAGAGTATATGCCTCCAAGTATTCTTTTATTCTTTTTTTTTTTCTTTACTTCACTATTAGCTCCTTGTGCATTTCCTGATTCTCACTATTTATCCCTTTTACCCAAATCCTATCCAGTAATTTTTTTGTTTGTGCTGTGGAAGTACTTTAATGCTCATAGTGACAGAAAGGAATTTTATATATAGTGCCTTGAGTTTTTCAAATGGAAGCCTTCTATAATTCAAATAAAGAAATAGGAGGTCAATATATATGTAGATTTAGCATGTATGCCAACCGGAAAGTCTGAGATGCACACTAAGCAAGACGCACTCCACCCACATTATGGCACTATCCCTGTAAGGCAAAGAAAAATGTGTTACAAGAATAATTAGTGTTATAGATCATAATTAGTTAAATATAGTTAGTATCTAAGACAGAGTGGTCATGCAATAGAGTTGATGACAGAAGAGTCTTATAATGAAGTTAAAGCTATTAATGGAAATTTGAGAAGTGTGAAAACTGAAAAGGCATTTTTATCCAAGTATGAATGATAAAGCTGACAATGTTAAACTTATATCACAATTAAAACAAATTCAGTTCCAAAGTTCAATATATGCAACAGAATAAAAAGTTTTCAGTAATTAAAGAGAAGAAATTAGAAAGATATTTTCAATCTAGAGATAATTTGTTTTTTAAGAAATTGAAAAGATGTAAGTAGGGCTAGTTAGTTTTAGTCAAGTGATTTCTAGAAAGATGCTTGAAGTTTAAATGTTTACAAACTTAAAATGAAAGTGTAGGGACCCAATAAGAAAAAATGTAAAAATTATATCTGTGCATACATATAAATACAGATATATACATGTACATAACATTCATACCCACAGAGGGAAGAGAAAACATATAAAATGCAACTGAAGAGATAAGCAGTGTACCAGAATATAAAATAAATGCTACTGCTTTCAATGTAGTCAACTAGGAAACTAATTATTCCAGTTACGTTGTCTGCATTGTGTTTTTAAATAAAGATTTCCTCTTTACTAGGATAGCTGGTTGTTACCAAACTGTTTCCACTGAGGGTGGATTTGAATTTGGAAACAATGAAATCCCTCAGAGCAAAGTCAGTTTAAGCCTTAAATGAAATAGCCAGCATATCTCTGGAAATTATCTAGCCACCTCCACTTGGAAGAATGGAAGAAACTCTAGAGTTTAGCGTGTGATAGAATACTTTTGATTGCAAGAGACAGAAGCAGAATATAAATAAACAGCAAAGGGAATTTATTGAAAAGAAACTGAAGCACATCAAGTTCTCAAAGGAATAGCTTCTAGAACTGGGCCTACTCTGGGGACTTGTAGGATTTACAGTGGGACCTCTATTATAGGATAGTCATGTTTATTTTCTGACTATTTTAATGTAGTGGAGACATTGATACAGGCAGTTTTGTGATGGTGACTTTATTGCTTCAGTGATAAAGCAGGGAAATGGCACTCTTCTCTATTGATTGTAGCAGAAAAATTAGTGAGGAGGGACACTAATTGAGTTTGCGTGGATCAATGTCTGTTTTTGAAACAATTTTGGGGGGTGGGAATGTAATCTTTTGATTATTTCAATTCATTGTGTTTTTACCCAATAAGCTGAGAAGTAGGATCTATTACCAGGAAGGGGAGAATAGGTTTAACTAGGCAAAAACAATAGCCACAACAATCATATATGTTAACACAGTCCACATAAGACACTTAATACTTTGTTGGAAATGTTTGGATATCTTAAGCATGTCCAAAACTAAGTTCATAATATTCTTCTCTCCTCTTTCCACACAAGGTACCTCTACTCTGAATATTCTCTATAGTGATTTCTCAAACAAAAATTAAAACTTAGCAAGTTAATTAATTTTTTCAGCTTAATTATTTCTATTTGCATAAACATGGGAATAATAAAAAGTTCCCACTAATAAGAGGTTTTCCTATTAATAAGGGTTATAGTAGATCAAGTTAAATGAGTAAAAGGCATCTATAGTCATGTATAGATTAATGACAGGGCCCTGTTCTGAGAAATGTGCCAATAGGTGATTTTTGGCATTATGTAGACATTGTAGAATGCATCTACACAAACCTAGATGGAGTAGCCTACTACACACCTAGGCTATATGGTATAGTCTATTGCTCCTTGGCTATAAAGCTGTACAGCATATTACTATACTGAATACTGTAGGCACTTGTAATGAAATGGTAAGTATTTGTGTATCTAAACACATGTAAACATAGAAAAGGTACAGTAAAAATATGGTATGAAAGATAAAATATGGCACCCTTATATAGGGCACTTAGAATGGATGGAGCCTGCAGGACTGGAAGTTGTCTGGGTGAGTCAGTGAGTGAGCAGTGGTGAATGTGAAGACATAGAACATTACTGTATACTGTAGACTTTATAAACACTGTACACTTAGGCTATACTAAATTTATTAAAAATATATTCCATTATTCAATAATAAATTAACCTTGACTTACTATAACATTTTTAGTTTGTTAACTTTTTAACTTTTTGAATCTTTTGTAATAAGAGCTTAAAACACAAACACATTGTATACTATGCAAAAATATTTTTATATCCTTATTCTATAAGCTTTTTTCTATTTTTTTTTCCTTCTTAAACTTTTTTGTGAAAAGGTAAGACAGAAACACACACATTAGCCTAGGCCTACGCAGGATCAAGATCATCAGTATCACTGTCATCCACCTCCACATTTTGTCCCACTAGAACAGCGGTTCTCAACCTGTGGGTCGTGACCCCTTTGGGGGTCGAATGACACTTTCACAGGGGTCGCCTAAGACCACCGGAAAATACATATCAAATATTTACATTACGATTCATAACAGTAGCAAAATTACAGTTATGAAGTAGCAACGAAAATAATTTTATGGGGGTCACCACAACATGAGGAACTATATTAAACGGTCACGGCATTAGGAAGGTTGAGAACTACTGCACTAGAAGGTCTTCAGAGGCAATAGCACACATGGAGCTGTCATCTCCTATGATATAATAACACTGCCTTCTTTTGGAGTACCTCTTGAAGGACATGGCTGAGGCTCTTCCTGAGGGAGGTGTCACTTTTTCCAAAATATGTCAATGGTGGTTTGCTTAGTGTGTTTCTTTTTTTCATCATAGGCATGCGTATAAGCAGATAACGGACCATGAATATCCATCTTTATTAATGAAAACCTTCTGGTATTGCAGGTCCATGTTTTCAAACTTTTTAAGGAGCTTGGAGGTCTGCAAAAGCTTTTGCTAAACCTTACTGAAAATTTATTTGGTGGGCTTTCTTCATTTTATTCTCCCGTAATTTCCTTTTTTCTTGTTTCTTCTTTGGCTGTGTGTTCCTGTTTCAGTTCTAATAAATTCTCATTAGCCAATTCCTCAGGAACCATCTCTAGTAGCTCCTCCTCATCCACACTCAAGTGAAAGTTGTTGTACATCTCAACCACAGCCTTGTTGTTATTTACAACCTTCTCATCCTTGGCAAATTCTTTGACATCCTGATTGAACCTCTTGAGTGTATTCTTCCAGATGTCATTCATACTCTCCTTGGTGGCATCACCCCAAGCCCAAGCCAGGTTCTTGATGAGTTATAGATATAATCCTTCCAGAATTGCATCAGTGTTTTTCCAATGGTTTTCTCAGTTGCAGCAATGGCCTGGGCGAAGGTCCTCCTCAGCTATTAGGCCTTAAAAGTTGCTCTACATCTTTGATCCATTGGTTTTATCAAAGAGGTGATATTTAGAGGAAGAAATACCACTTTGATTTTGGGATAAAGATCACCAATAAAAGTAAGATAATGGTAGCATTATCAACATAAAGCAGAATCTTGAAAAGTATGTTATTCTCCAAACAGTATGTTTCTATTTCGCTGGCATATGGAAAAATATGGAGGACATATTGAAAGAGGATCTGGGTCATCAATGACTTCTTTTCACTCCCATAGTACACTGGCAGTGCTCATTGATCTGCTTGAAGGTCCTAGAATTCTCACTGTGCCAGATCACAGAGGGTTTCAATTTGTAGTCTGCAGCATTGCCCCCAAGTAAGACTGTTATCTGTCCTTCAAAGCCTTGACACCTGTCATTGACTTGGCCTCCTTATGGATGAAACTCCTTTTAGGCAGACATTCATTTCCACAGAGGTTTCATTCGTGTTCAACAATAGTTCTGAAAGGTAATTTTTCTCCACTATCAAATTGTATAGAGTTTCCAAAAATTCTTCAAATGTTTTCATATCAGCCCTCATAGACTCTGCACTCACTTTCACATTATATAATGAATAACACTTTTGAGTCATTTAAACCACTTAGAGCTAGTAGTAATTTCAACATTGTAACCAGGTCCAGCCTTTTCTTTCAACATCAAAAACCAAAATTTTTTGCTTTGGTCATCTTTGTCATGGTGCTGAAAGGTTTATGCTTCTGTGTCTGGTCTTTCTTTATTCCAGGCCATTAGGTGTTTCTCCTTGTCTGATACTGACCCTCCTCAAATTTCTGTTAGTCGATTTGTCTTCAATGAGGGAGATCTTTTAACATCTTCCATCAATTTGTTCTTGTTCTTCAATATTGTAGCTACAGTAGAATGGGACCTGCCTGACTGGCAAGCAATAAACATCCCTGATTTTCCACCTACACAGTCTTTAATCACATTTAATTTTGTTTCCAAGTCAAGAACTCAGTGTAACCTCTTAATGGCAATGTCAAAAGTAGATTTTGTACACTTAGGAGCCGTGATGAGCAAAACAAGGTGAGAAAGTAAATCAAGCACAAGAGAAAGTGATGTAGTCAGGAGGTGTGGTAAACACTAGATGTATAAAGCTGCTGCTGTCATAACATGCCATACTGTTTTACAGGAAACTTTTTTATAAGTAGAAAGAATATACTCTAAAGTAGTAGTAAAACGTATAGTATAGTAAATACGTAAACCAGTAACATAGTCATTTATTATCATTATCAAGGATTATGTACTGTACATAGTTTTATGTGATATACTTTTATACAACTATCAGCACAGTAGGTTTGTGCTACAATGTTATGATGGTTATGACTTTACCAGGTGATGGGAACATTTCAGCCCCGCACCGCCATCGCATATGTTGTCCATTGTTGGCTGAAATATCCTACACAGTGTGTGATTGTACTTGAATGCCTACCATAGACTAGGAATTAATTAAAATGTAATTCTCTTCTATGTCTTTCCCCACCTAAAATATCAATACTTTTAAAATAGGGTGTACAAAAATTGTTCCATTGCTTGATTGTGATCTGTTCATTCCAGTGTAAACTTGCTCTACTCCCTTGAATTTATTGGGAACTACTTGCTGTTCCCCTAAATAGAACATGTTTTCACATGTTAGTAGGTGTCTCTTCTGCCTGGAATTTTATACCTTCGAGGCTCCCCTATCCTCCTTGTATCCTTATCCATTTGACAAACTTCTATTTAGCAGTGTTCAAATAGTAGATCCTATGAGAAGCATTCTCTGACTCACCCACTAAGTCAGAATTAGAAGTCCTTTATTCTTTATTCCCCTGGTACTGTGTGCATGCTATTACAAATGGTTCTTAAATTTTTTTTGTATTATTTCTGTTTTTTTATTACTTAATCTTCAACATAAAACTTTGAGCTTCCTGAGGAGGTACCAAGACATCACACAGCATGGGACACAGCACTTGGCATACAGTAGATGCTCAATAAATATTTGATGGATGCCTGACATTCATATGTATGTCATTGATTATCTGGATTTAAGTTCAAAGTGGTACACTGATTCTTGCTGATTGCTTGAGAGTGCCAGTTGCTTGAGTTCTGGTTAATGAAGAGTCTACTTACATTTTTCCAGCATCTACCAATCTCCATGTCCAGTGCTGGTTAACGGAGCATTTACTATATATACTATGTTAAAATCAGTTATCTTCTCCTTCTAATGGGGTGCTTAGATATACTGTTTCTATCATTTATTGGATTTGCTCTTCTGCAGAGTTAATGGTTATCTATATTATCATCCAACTTATCTGCCTATCTATCTGTAATGGCTAAGGAAGACCCAAATATAATAACATGCTATAGGATATAGATTGTTTCTAGTTATGAATCCACATACTTCATTATCATTTTACCCTAATTTCTCCATCCCTCTCTCAAGGCTGGTACAGCAGATATTGTCCAATAACCTTGCTAACATGCAACTTAGTCAATTAACCTAGTAATCCTATCAGGAAAGGAAATGAGACTTGTTTGACATAATTTAACTTCCTTTGACTACTAGAACATGATTGTTTAGAAATTCTCTATTTAATAATATCCATATCTTACCTGTGATCAATATCAAATTTATGGGCCCACATTCTGTCATTCAAACCATCTTCGTTATTGAGAAAATGTTAGTAATCTTGCCAGCATCAGTTTTCTGGAGCTTACTGATTTTTAGCATTGATTCAGAGAATCCCAGCAGTTACTCAGAAATCCCTCTGCAAAGTGTTTTCACAATATTAAGTTGTAAAATGCTTCTGTGACTGGCAATTAGAAAAGATAATTCTTAAATATTTTGAGCAATGTTTCCTCTGTTTACTGATGTTGCTTCATCCCCAGAATTATCAGATGGCCTTCCAAGGTGAGCACTTTAAAAGATAATATTCATCTGGAATTTATTTTTTAAAGGCAATCGTAGTATCTCCACATTTAAGAGCTAAATTAGGTATTCATTTTTCTCAGAGCTGGAGAGTAACTTAACAATCAACTCTCTAATATTATGGATTAAGAATCCTATACTGTAGGAGATAAAAAAAAATTGTTCATGATCACATCTCTCATAGTGGTAAAAGTAGGACTAGACACCTGATCTCCTAATTCTCACCTGTATCAGAGGCTGTTCATGTGATTGAGTTTAGAGAAGCTCTGAACCACCCATATGAGGTCTGATAGTTCATGAACTTGTCACCATGTGCTTAAGTTGGCAGCACTGTGCAAACAATTCAGTAAGGTTTCATAACTTTGGTATATCTGTGTCTCACAGCCATGTTTTTGTTGACATGTAGCAGTGTCTTGCTCAGTGGCATTCATTATTGTAGTTGCTTGTTTTTGTGTGTTGTTACGGGAACATCAGGGCTTGAATTAGAGCAATGAACAAACATTAAATTTCTTGTTAAACTTGGCAAGAGTTGAAGTGAAATCAGGGACATGTTAGTCCACGTTTATGGGGATAATGCCATGAAGAAAACAGCAGTGTTTAAGTGGATTAAATGTTTTTCTGAGGGGAGAGAAAGCGTCACTGAGGAAGAGAATTCAGGGAGCCAGTAATGATCAGAACTGGAGAAAACATTGCAAAAAGTCATTTAACTGTGTATCAAAATCATTGGCTGACTCTGATAAACATAGCAGACCAAGTAAACATCAATAGAGAAATAGGAAAATCTTAACTGAAAATCTTGGATGAGAAAAGTATGTGCAAAAAATGGTCCCTAAGGAGCTCACCAAGGAACAAAAGCAAAGGAAAGTTGAAGTTTGCTAAGACCTTTTGGAGATGAAAGATGACTTTTTGGGTCGTGTTATCACTGTTGATGAAACATGCACCTACCGATATGATTCTGAAACCAAGTGTCAAAGTACACAGTGGAAGTCAGTCAGTTCACCAAAAAAGTTCCATCAAGTCCAACCCGAGTCACAACAATGTTGCTAACCTTTATTGATATCAGAGCAATTGTTCATAATGAATTTGTACCAACTGGATGGTCAATGAAGCTTACACTTTGTAAGTGCTGAAAAGTCTGTGAAAAGGTTAGAAAAAAACAACTTGAACTTTATGCCAACAACTCATGGCTCTTGCACCACAGCAGTGTATCAGCTCACAGGGCACTGTCTGTGATGGAGTTTTTAGCCAGTAAACAAATAACTTTGTTGGAACACCCTCTGTACTCACCTGATCTGGCTCCTAATGACTTTTTTCTTTGTCTGAAGATAAAGGAAATATTGAAAGGAAAACAGTTTAATGACATTCAGTACATCAAGGGTAGTATGATGACAACTCGGATGCCCATTCCAGAAAGAGTGCCAAAACTGCTTTGAAGGAAAGATTAGGTGCTGGTGTTGGTGCATAGCTTCCCAACAGGAGTACTTCAAAAGTGATCATAGTGATACTCGGCAATGAGGCATGTAGCACTTTTTCTAGGATGAGTTCTCAAAATTAATTGTCTGACATAGTACTTTGGAACTGTCCTGATGCCAGGTACCACAGCACTTTTTCTAAGATGAGGTCACAAACTAAATTGTCAGACCTTGTAGTTTGTGGAAAATTCTGTTTACATGAATAGTGCATTTCTTGCTGTTAAGTGATTTACAAATTTTATTATCTTCTCAAAGCATTGTGATCCCAAAATGTTAAGAACTATTGATAAAGATCAAATTGCTAATGACAATTTCAAAGATTAAATAAAATATTAGTGTATAAATAGGAATCTTAGAAACATATTCTCATTCTTATGAACTACAGAGAAACAATATGAGAAAAAAATGTTTGAAGTTTTCACTATATTAACATTAGGCTGTACTCTTAAAATCTTACGCATTCATCAGAATTGCTCCTGAATATAATGATAGCCTAATCATCACTAGAGTGCAAGTTGGTTTATGAGGATTTGCATATTTGTTTTGTAAATGTTTCATGGGTGAAGTTATTAATTAGCATCTAATTAATATTTGTGTTGCTGAGAACATATTTTTTAAACCCCAGAATCAAGAAAATAGAGAATAGTTAATTATCCATCACTGATTTCTTCTCTAAAATTCCTCATTGCTAAACTCAAGAGCACAAAAGAGAGATTAATAAAGATAAATCTGAAGTAACTTAATCGCATTCTTTTCATTTTGCACAATTACTGAGATTCTTTAACTGTCTTCATCTATTCTAAAGCATTATTAAATAAATATTATGTAAGCATTTAATAAACTTTGAGAAGATAATAATTGTTACTTGAGAATTATATTGCAGAATTTCCCCCAAATGTTGGAATGATGGAAAGTGTAAATTGAACTATAAAAATAACACCTAGATGAAATATGACCAGCCAACAAAGCAGTAAGTTAAAAGAGTATAATACAAAGTAAGTTGTTTCTTTCAATCAGGTGATCTGGGGTAGTTCTGGACTTGGTAGTGCAGGAGCTTGCCCCCAATTGTATTATATAAACTTAAATTCAGGAAAGCCTGTATTTGAATCCTGAGCTCCATCACTTAGTACTGTGGAACAATGAGCAATTTACTTACCTCTCTAATTCTTGTTTTTCTCATCCATAAACTGGGAATGATAATATTAAATGAATTAATGCCTGACTGTTAAGTAGCAGCCAGTAAATTGTAAGCATCTTTAACAGGCAACCAATTAGTATTAAGTTTGTGTTCAGGCAATAATATTAAAGTTATACAGGTAAAGAGATAGAATGAAAATATCCACAGAATATTAGAGAGAACACACAGACAAGAGGGGTGGTAGTTAAAGAACTTTGCTGTTACACAGTTTATACTGTCTGAATGAGAAGGATTCTTGATCACAACAGTCATTCTCACACAATAGCTCCATTAGAAAAGTTCCTCTGACTATCCTCACTTCGGGTGACATCCTCTAAATTTCTTCTGTTATAATTTAGCTTCTCAGATAGTTGACTCATTGCAGTTCATTTGCTGAGATGGGAAGAGAAGATGCTAATTCTATTAATTTGAATAGACTATACTTTGTGAAAGGTGTCATTTCTCATTGTAAACTAATGTATTGGCATTCTGGGGCCAATCTCAAGATTTGGGCCTATTTTAGTCAATTTTAGTCAGTCTCTGGTCACATTTGAGATCTAATGAGAGAAAATCTTATAGTCCCAGTATCTCATTCGAAGGGGGTCATTCCTTAATCCAGTGTATCTGACACACTCATGTTCATAGGATTCACCTAGAAACATTGTGAACATACAGATTCTGATTCAGTAAATTACGGTGAGGACTTAGATTCTGCATTGTAAGACACACCAGGTGAGGCCCTTGCTCCTAGGGTGTGGACCACATTTTTTAATAAAAAAGGCCTTACTTAGACCAATGGTTCTAAATTAGAATCACCTGAACAGCATACTAAACTACGTAATCTAGGCATTACCTCCTACCTACTGAACTGTAATCAAGGGTGGAGTTGTAGGTGTAAATAGTACCCAGGTGATCCTGATGGACAGGCAGAATTAGGATTCACTGTCTTAAATTACTTTGCTAACAGACCTTCAAATTTCTACAGATGTGACAAAAACAAAACAAAACAAAATTGAACACATGATATAATACTGTTGTTAAGGACTTGAGAAACTATTCTGAGATCTTTTCCTAAGAATGCTATATAAGAAACACGTTAGTGTCTATTGAAAAGAATTTTGCTCTTTTCAACCCTGTGGTTTGCCATTTATTTTTATAATTCGTTGGTCTTTTATGTACGGAGGTATGGGAAGAGAAAAACTAAACAGGAGAGAAAAAATAGAAAAAGTGATAACTAGTTTATGTAACAAATTAATATGTTGAAAATATATTGGATATGAAATTATCATGATAAATTATGAATTTCTGTGTGACTTAGAAACCTTTATGGGAGGAGTTAAAAATTGGTAGCTTTTATGCCCAAATTCAAACTGCAAGTATGTTTAATTTGGCCTAAATATTGTGGTTGTTGTATTGTATGTTTGAATTTGAATAAATTTAGACAGACCATGCATTCAGCCACATCCCATTTTCTCATCTTATACACATATTTATGTTACTGGGTAATCCTATACACATATTTATACACATATTTATGTTACTGGGACATTTTAGATGTGTCTATGTGTAGATATAAAGACAGACCTCAAGTTACCATGGTTTGGCTTAGATTTTTCAACTTTATGATGACACATAAAAACATTCTTTTTTTTTTTTTCACTTTCAGTACAGTATTCAATAAATTTAATTATATGAGATTTGAACACTTTATTATAAAATAGGCTTTGTGTTATGATACTGTCCAACTGTAAGTGAATCTAAGTGTTCTGAGCACATTTGGGATAGGCTAAGTTAAGCTATGCATTTTGGTAGGTTAGATGTATTAAATACATTTTTGACTTAATGGTATTTTCAACTTTTGATAATTTTATTAGGACATAACGCTATCATAAGTCAATAACAATAGTATAAAATACACATATATAAACACGCACACACAAACATATATGTAATTTCTATTTTACTGCAAGTAAACACTACATCTTATCGTATCAGTAGATAGGTAATTTTTGGTAATAAAGAAATGAACACTAGAAACAAAGGTAAATAATCCCATATTTTAAATACAAATATTTGGTTCTGTATTTTTAAAATCTTTTTTTGGATCTAAATTAAAATGAGCTACAAAATTACACTTAACAGAAAACAAGCTTCAGAGTCCTGAATAATTTTTATAAATTCTGTATTTTTTAAATTTCAAGTAACATTTTCTGCATGTTTAAATACATTTGTCACAGTATAAATGTATTAAAATTCAAATATTGAAATACGGCATTGCTTCATTTCTTCTGCAAACCAAGGTTTTCAAAAACATACTGTTTTGGCAACTATTATATAATAATACAGTCAGTTGTCCTTTACGTTTCTTTAAGAATAGTCATATTTAATAAACCAACATTGAAATAATCACTTCCTCATACCTGGACTTTATCCCATGTAACCTAATCTAGAGAACAATATGTTAAGGTCTAAAAGCTTCCTTTTTGCTCAAGATAAATATCAATTAGACCATATGTGTCTATTAGACCTTATGATTGTGTCATAAAGTTAGTCTTAGGTATTTCATGGCAGAAAGGCAAAATCTAATATTACTGTTTTAAGCCACATGTGATATTCAGAATATCTGAACTCATCATTTTCAAAACTTGTCATTTTTAAGGTTAACTTGCTACCTTGAAAAAATATGATTTTGGTGAAATTACAGTTTTTTATTTGGTGTTTACAACTCAGACTGGAACTTTTTTTTAGCTTATTATTATTATTAATAATGAAACAGGTGTCACTTCAAGAAGCTTTTGAAAATTGCATGTAAACTATGTTTAGTTTATGATGAAATGATAGTTATAACAACTCATACAACTGTCTACTGACAAGAAAATTGTACACAAAAATTCCCAAACTACAATGTCAGCTTCCTAAAAATGTTTTGTATCTAAACCTGAAATATTGAGAGAGATGTTGCTTATAACATATGCAGAATAAAAGCATTCTTAATATTTAAAATGACAAGACTTTTAGTTAAACCATGTCACATTTATGACAAGAGAAAAACTACTTATTTTGGCAGCTTGTGACTTAATGAAGCATTTAAGTATCAATACAAGGCATCATTAAATGGAAACATATGGCAAACCATATCATTATTTAGTTATTCAAATGTTGCAGAACTGTTAGAATTTAACAATGTAAATAATACCTAGTAAATGTATCATTTCATTGCTAACTTATAGAAATATTTTAATAGATCATTATACATTTTGTCACTGTATTTATAATTATGATGAGTTAATTTTAGTGGTCTTTATATCTCATTCAGAAAAGTAAGACATGAACAATAGATTTTAAAGGGAAAGAGCCTCAGCAGAAAGAAGGTATACTGGACCCTTTACTTGGAATAATTCACATACTCTTATAAAATTTAGCATTGGTATTGGTAAAATTATAAATCTCAAATTTAAGAGAAAAATTCTTTCATTTCGAGACTCTTTTCTAAGTAGCTTTTCATAAATGAATAATATGGTTTGAATATCAGAGAAGATACAGCTCATATGTTCATAGAGAAATCACCTATTCTAAGCCTGCTGCAACATGTGATTTATAATAAATACATATTTGGTTGTTTAGATGAGCAAAATGTATTTCTGATATACATTTGGTCTTTGTGGTGGTTACTGGTTCACAGCTCCTAAAACCTGTGGAATTTCTTATGCTAAGAGCTGTAACGGTGTCTTTTCTTATGTTAATGAAGTAATTTTTAGACTTCTCCTGGCTGATTGCCAGAAGAGCCAACCATGTGATTGGAAGGTTGGAACTTTCAGTCCCAACCCTGGCCTACCAGGGAGCCAAGAGGACTTGGAGGTTGAATCAGTCACCAATGATCAATGATTTAATAACAATACTTACTTAATGAAGTCTTTATAAATGCCCAAAAGAACTAAGTTCAGAGTTTCCAGGTTGGTGAACACATGGAGATATGGGGACAGTAGTATGCTGGAGAGGAGATAGAAGCACTTAACCCTTTCCCCATACTCTGCCCTATGCATCTCTTACTATCTGGTTCTTGCAGAGTTATATATCCTTTTACAGTAGCCCAGTAAGTAAATAGGTCTAGTAAGTAACATGTTTCTCTGAGTTCTTTGAGCTGCTCTAACAAATTAATCAAATCCAGAAAATAGGTGTGTGAATCACTGATTTAAAGCCAGGCAGTCAGAAGTACAGGTAACAACCTAGACTTGTGACTGGCATCTGAAGTCCAGGGAAGGGCAACTCTAATCTCTAGTCTATGCCTGGCATCTGAAGTGAAGGGAGAATGGTCAGCCTTGTTGGACTCAGACCTTAACATATGGAATCTGATGCTGTATTTGGACAAGTAGTGTCAGAATCGAGTTGAATTCTTACACACCCTACTGGTGTGAAAAGAGTTGCTTGGTGTTGTATGGAAAGTCCCCTCAATATACACATTGTAATTGGGTCTAGAAACACAAAAGATCTTAACAGATATCCAATTAAAATCTCATATTTTTCTTCCAGAGGATTGTGTATAGTCTCATTCGAGTACTAAATGATTAGTTTATTTGGAAACATTTGAATAGCTCTGATACACATGTTCTTTTCCGGTTTTTGTCATTCTCCTGGGCACCACACTTTTCAAAGCCCAATTAAAAAATACATATTTTTAATTTTGCTTTGTTCAAGGTAGACTTCTTAGATACTCTTTGAAATATCTGTAATTGCCAGATTTTTAACATATATGGTAAAAAAGTCAATAAAACTTCTTTATTACTCTGTAAACACTTTTTAAATCTTAATGAAACAATGCTTTATGATACAATAATTAATATAGCAGAGCTGCTTTTAGACAATTTATGTACAAAATTTTTAAAAATTGGAATCCAGAGGCAAATAATTATACTCTACTTGGTGTCATTGAAAAGAGGACAATTTTATTTTATGTTGACTCTTTCATACATGTTATTTTAAAGAACCTTAACAAATAAATGTAGGTGATTCAAGAGAATTATTAACTGATGCAAAATAGGAAAGAGAAATAAAATTTAAGACATATAGTCAAATGAAGGAACATATTTTCCACTAAAAACTGAAGTGAGAATGAAGTCAGTGATGTTCAGAATAAGATATAGGGTAGCTACTCTTTGCAGGGGGAGATGCATGCTAGCCCTGGAGTATAATGCTAGAACAAGAGACAATTAAGAATGGCATAAAATAAAGCCTAAAACAGTCTATGACTACTAACACTGAGTGGGTCCATACAGAACATTGGCATTTTGTAGCACAAAGACCTTTACAGAATTTTATATATATATATATATATATATATACACACACACACACACACACACACACATAAATAAAACACACACATACACACACATATGTATACACACACACACACATTGTGTGTGTGTGTGTGTGTGTGTGTGTGTGTGTATATATATAAAGTGAAATGGTAGTAATGGAAAATGGAAAAACAAACAATAAATTTAGTAGCTGTTTAGATATAATCACTTTCCAGCTTCTGGGTATATCACTATATAGATATGCATACTACTGTGTTCCTTAGCATATTTCTCAACTGCTTATTTATAGATTATTATAGAGGATATGTGAGGATGAGTAATAAAGGTGCTAAACTGTTTATATGACTAGCAACAAAGCATTGTGCAGTGATTCACAAAAATGTGTTTGAAATGAGTCTAGCTTTAGCCTTGGTATGCGTTCCACATCTGCCATTTTTTTAGATGTGCAGCTTCAGGTATTCTTATTAATATTCCAGTCTTTAATCTTCTCATCTCTAGTATGAAAATAATAATAATAAATAGCATCTACCACACAAGTTTCTTGAAATTATGTAAGAATAAAATAATGCATGCAAGTGATTTAGCAGATAAGTACTCAAATTTTTTCTTTTCAAAAGAGGTCTGATATGATCAGAAATCCCAAAGCTTTAAAGAATCATTTAAAAAAGAACAAGGCCAGTGGTACCTTAGGGGTGGGGGCTGTAGCAGAAGAAAACACAAATGCAAAATTCCAGGTGGATATGATCACAACTCAACTTTTAAGGAAGTCTCACATATAGAGGCAGAAACACAACAGAAAGCAACCCTTCTTGAGTAGGGAGCAATGTCAAGCATACACATAGACCAAATGGGATCAGAGACCAAACACTTCATATGCTCAAGCATTCTGATGAAGATTATAAAAAAAATTTGTAAAATTATGGAAGATTTTAAAAAGGAATGGAAACCTGAATAAAAGGAAAAGCACTGCGGGGGGAAAAGGGTAATCTTAAAAGTAAATGCTTTGAGAAATGAGAAATATAGCAAAGTGTAAATTGTGAAAAGATCTGTTATACAGAATATGTGACACAGCTGAAGAATTAATTAGTAAGCTGAAAATGTTTCTGAAGAAATTAACCAAATGCAACATAGATAAATGAAGTTATAGAAAGCATGAAAGAGGTTAAGAGACATAGATGATAGAAGGAAAAGATTAAGCATACAGCTGTATACAGATCTAAGAGGACAAATAGAGAAAAGAGAGAAATAATAGACAATCAAAATTCTTCAGATATGATAAAAGTCAAGAATCCTCAGATTCAGTTAAGAACAGAGTCTCCAGCAGGATAAATTAATATACATTTGTATTTTCTAAGTTCAGAAATAAAGGCAAAAATGAAAAAAAAACTTAAAAACAATCAGATGTAGGAGGTAGATGGCTTACAAAGCAAAGACCATTAGACAAAAAACAAAACAAACAAAAAAACAAAAACAAAAACAACTAATGGAAAAGTGTATACATTGATAGATAATTGCATTAAAGTTCAGATCTTTAAATTGCTAAGAGAAGAGCAATGACAGCTCAAAATAGTTTGCTACTAATAGATCCTTGCTGTATGATGTCTTAACCAATAATTCAAGAGGGTAAGAGAATCCTTAAGCAGAAATCAAAGTACAAAAAGCAAGAGAAAAATTTATCTGAAGAAATACTGACTTCAGCTATAAGAAAAGATGAAATATTGCCATTTACAACAAAATGGATGGGCCTAGAGATCGTCATGCTTAGCGAAATGTGCCAGATGGAAAAATACAAAAACTATATGACTTCACTCATATGCGGAATATAAAACTGAAAGCAACAAAGAAAAAACAAACAAACAAAAACACCATGGACACAATCAATAGTTTAATGTGTATTTGGGTACAAGTGAGGAGGGGATGGGAAAACGGAGAGGGGCTGGGAGAAGAGGAAGGGGGAGCTAAATATGTGGTGATGGAAGGAGAACTCACTGGGTGGTGAACTTATTATACTATAAGTTGATGATGCACTGTAGAATTGTACACTGGCAATTGTACACCTATATAATTCTTGCTAACCAATGTCACCCCAATAAGTTTAACAATAAAAAAAAAATGGGCAGAGGACCTGAACAGATACTGCTCTCATGAAGACATACAAATGGCCAATAGATATATGAAAAAATGCTCAACTTCACTTAGCTTATTAGAGAAATGGATATCAAAACCACAAGGAGATACCACCTCACACATGCTAGAATGGCTATTATTAACAAGACAAGGAATAATAATTGTTGGAGAGGCTGTGGAGAAAAAGGAACCTCATACACTGCTGGTGGGAATGCAAACTGGTACAACCACTGTGACGGACAGTATGGAGGTTCCTCAAAAAACCAAGAATACCGTGGCCTGGGTTCAATTCACCGCCAGGGAACTACCCCCCCTCCCCCCGCCCCAACACACACACACACCAACTAAGAATAGAGTTACTATCTGACCCAGCAACCCCCCTTCTGGGTATATGCTCAAAAAACTTGAAAACTACAGTCTGCAAAGATATGTACCCCAATGTTCATCACAGTACTATTCACAGTGACCAAGTCATGGAAACAGCCAAATTGTCCTTTGATAGATGACTGGATAAAGAAGTTGTGGTACATAGACATAATGGAATACTACTCAGCTATAAGAAAAGATAAAATAGGGCCATTTATGACAATATGTATGGACCTTGAGACCATCATGTAAAGCAAAATAAGCCAGACAAAAAACTGAGAACTATGTGATTCCACTCACACGTGGAATAGAGAATGGAAAGCAACCAAAAACACAGTTCTTTGGAGACAGTCAATAATTTAGTAGTTTATGAGGGTTAGCAGGGAGGAAGATTGGAGAGAAGGGTCAGGGGCTCAAATATATGGTGATGGAAAGAGAACTGACTCTGGGTGATGAACATATAACACAACACATAGATGATGTATTGTAGAATTGTACACCTGGACCCTACATAAGTTTTACTAACCATTATTTTATACCACACACACAAATTAATTTGAGGTATAGTTTGAAAAAATAAAAGCTAAACCAGAAAAGCTTCTAGAACAAAACATAGGGAACTATGAGGACTCTCTGAAAAAATCCAGCCATAAATGCCTCTGTTTTTCTATATTATATGGCTAGATACTTTCCGGACAGCCTTCATTCCTTCCTAACCTGAGGAGAGCAATGCTTTTTGAGATTGCACACAGGAAACGATAAGAGAAAAAAAAAGATGACAGATAGGACATTATGTGTTGTGTCCCCCTAAAACAGATAATGTTGAAGTCCTAACCCTACTACCTCAAAATGTGATCTTATTTGGAAATAATGTCATTATTGACATAATTAGTTAAGATTAGGTCACACCGATATAGTATGGGCCCCTAATCCAATATGACTGTTGTCCTTAAAAAAATGATAACAATGAGAAGAGACAAACACAGAAAGAATGTCGTATTAACATGGAGGCCAAGGTCAGATGCATTACAAACCAAAGAATGCCAAGGATTGCCAGTGCTTACTAAGAAGCTAGGAGAGAGACAGAACAGTTCCTCCCTCAGAGCCCTCAGAAGGAACCAAACTTACTGACATCTTGATTTTGAACTTTTAGCCTCTGAACTATGAAAAAATAAATTCTTGTAATTTAAGCCACCCTGTTTGTGGTACTTTATTATGGCAGCCCTGGGAAATTAACGCATTAGATTTCTTAAAATTAAAAACTTCTGCTCACCAAAATTCACCATCTGTGAAAATTAATAGGCAACCCACAAACTGGAAGAAATATTCACAAAATGAGTAACAAAAGAATATTAAAAGCATTCTCATAACTCAATAATAGAGACAATCACCCAATGAAATAATAAGTAAAAACTTTGAACAGATGATCAATAAACATAGGAAATAATATTTAGTAGCCATCAAAAATATTTATTAAAACTATAATGAGATAACACTGTACACCCCCTGGAATGGCAAAAATTAAAAGAATAACAATATCAAATACTGAAGAGAACATGGAGCAACCAGAACTCTCGTTTTTTGATAGGTATGTAAAATCATACAAATACTTTGTAATGCTTGACAGTTTTTCATAAAGTTAAACAAATACCTCCCCATTAATTCAGTAACTCCACTCTAAGATATAACTCAAAAGAACTGAAAATGTGTATCTCCAAAGAGAGTTGTACGTGAATTTACTGCAGTTTTACTTATGCTAGCAAAAAACTGAAAACAGCTCAAATGTCAATCAAATTGGGAAGTAGATAAAGAAATGGTAGCATAATCATGCAGGGGATTACTATTCAGCAACAAAAAGGATCCAGCTACTGATATATTAAATAACATGGTTTATTTCAATAATATTATGTTGAGTAAATGAAGTTTTGCCTAAGGGTACATACAGTATGATTCTGTTTACATGAAATTCTAGAAAATGATAAAATAATTCAAGGAAATAAAAACAGAAAAGTGTTTATCTTGGGAAGATTGATTGCAAAGGAGCAGGAGAGGATTTTCTGGGCTGTTATTAATATTACATGTACTGATAAGTATTTGGGTTTATAGGTATATACATTGATCAAAACTCATAGAATAGTATAATTTTTGCATTTCAATATGTATAAATGTTATCTTAAAAAGGAACAGTAAATAAATATTGGACTCTAGCTAATGATACATGAATACTGAAGTTTTAGAGGAGCAACTTTAGATTCAAAGAAAAGAGAGTAATGGATAGAGATACAAATAGATAAATACATGATATGATAAATATAGCACAATTTAACTATAGAATCTAGTTGATTAGCATATCATGTACTATTCCTTCAACTTTATGATATGTTTGAAATTTTTCATGATGAAGTATTTAGGGATGGGATGGAGAAGAAATCCAGGGGGCCAATATAATAAAAGATAAGCTAGACATTTGTAGAGAGAAGTATAAAATTACAATACTGAAAACAGAGGTAACATTACAAATCAGTGACAAAGAATGGATCCGTCAATAAATGGTGCCAGAACAATTGGCTGTCCATATGGAAATAGATATCTCACACTTCACTCAAAAATAAAACCCAGATGGATTAAAGATCTGGATGCAAAAGCAAAAACTGCATTACTTAAAAAAAGTAGATTACTTTATCTTGAATTTGGGATTGGCAAGGATTATAGCCACAGAAAACAACAATAAAAAAAAAACAAGTTTATATTAAAATTAAAATAACTTTTAGATATCAAAGGCCATCATAATAAAAATGAAAAGACCAGTCATAAACTGAGTTATATTTCTAATACATATAACTGACTGTTATATCTAATAAATAATATAAAAGAAAATCTACAAATTATAAAGAGCAACCCAGTTGAAAAATAGACACCAGGAAATTCTCACAGGCAGAGTAGAAAAATCACAAGAGAAAAAAAAGAAAATTTGCTAAGCTCCACTAGCATTTGGAAAAGTGATAAATCAGATGTCATATTTAGAAGACCATACACAATTAATATTCTACCACATAAACTATTGGGGAGATATGGGAGAAATGGAATTCTTATATATATTGATGGAAAGATAAATTAGCATAATCAAAGATGTACGTACCCTAGGCCCAGCAACCAGTTCTTGATGCCTTTCCTTGAAAAACTCTCACACACAAACATAAAACAGATCTAATGGTGTTCATTGCACCTTGTTTGTGAATTGATAGAATAAAAACAACTTTATTGTCCTAGATTTATGCAGACAATGAAATACCACAATCTAAAAGTTTAGACGAATGAAATATATCTACATGCAGCAACACGGGTACATCTCAAAAATGCAATATATTGTAAATAAAGAAAAATGCAAACTATCAAATTCACAATGATACCACTTATGAATAATATTAAACACACACACACAAATAGAATATATGGTTTAAAAATACATATATGTACAGAAAACGTTTTCAAACATGTTTGGAATTATATCATTTTTAAGACAATATTTGCCTCTTGGTAGAGAGGTAAGGGGACAGAATGGGAAAGATGGAGCTATAATTTTATGTCCCTTTATTTCTTTTTTTTTTAAAGAACCAAGGTATATATTACAGTTATGGCAAAATGTTAATATAGATATCTGTTATGTAACTTTCCAGTTTTCCTTTTGTTTTAAATACTTCAGAATAAAATAAAAGGAAGAAAAATTTCTCTCACTTCATTTTGAATTACAAAAATTTGTCCTTTATTTTAATTATTTGTATACTTGAAAAGAGCTATTCATTTACTTTTGAGAAACTTTCTGCAGTACTTTTGTCAGGATTATTTGCCCTTAGATCACTTCCAATAAGTTGCTAGAAATAAGTAAAAAGCAGCAGTAACCTAATTACAAGCAAAAGGAAAAGTGAAAAACTTGGAAAGGTGCAGCAAAAGACAAAACCTTCTCTGATGAAGGAAAAGTCTTCCATTCCCTTGGAGTCCAACAAGAAATGGAGAAAACTAATGATGTCTGTCTTACATGATTCTTACTCAGCATTGTTTTAATTTTCATTTTTGTATGAAAAGTGGAAGCTTAGACAGATGGACCACAAGTAATATTTAAGGCTCCTGATGTGAATTATAATCAGAATTATAAATGTTCAGTTCTCTAGTCATCAAATTCTGGTACTATTAGTTTGTAAATACTGGGTTTGTAGATAAATAGAAAGACATGGCAACCAGTGTTGATTCAGATTTGGAATGCTTCAAGTGTAGATTGCTCTATATAACCATAGAAGTCATTATTTAAAACTAATAATAGTTCCCATGTTCTCATAGACTTTGAGTGTCAAGCAGTATGCTTTAATGATATTATGTCTTTTCCTTACAATACTGAATCATATAATTTCGTAGCTGAGGATATTGAGGATATTAAATACCACTGCCCAAGGCACTTCATTCACTAGCATGCAGCATTTTATGTATCTGAATCCAATGAGCGAACAGCACGGTGTATGGCTGGCTATATTTAGCAAATATTTCCCGTGTGCTGAGTGGATAGAAGAAGTGAAGGGTTGATATTTAGGTGGATAGAGGGATCAGTGAATATCTAGCTTCAAATCATAGCCCTTTTCACTGCACTGCATTGTTTTTCTCATAATTAGCTCCTCATTAATGAATATGAGTATGTTGATGCCTTGTTATCTATCTAAAAGGCTAATTAAATTATAAGGAGTACACTTTTAATCATATTTTAAACTGTATGAGAATCTTCTTGGGTGAATTCACACATATATGCATCTCAAACTGAAAAGGTTCCTCTCAACTTGCTCAATTAATTTCATCTATAACTAAACATAAGATTCCTATTTATTTCCCAACTATGGCATTCAGCTTGTATATCTTGTTTTATTCTATAGGTTTCTTTTTCTTTTGATAACATTTGGTTAACTATCACATACAGGTATATTTTCTTAATAAAATTTTTAATTGATTTATTAAGTATTATATGAATGCATAGCTTGAGATTCTTCAACATATGCCATTCTACTCCATGTATTTAGTTATTCATTTATTGAACAAATGTATACTAAATGTCAAGATATTCTATTAGTGTATTATGAAGAATATGGTGGAGGTCCAAAAAGGTACCAGTTTTGTACCCATAAAACTTAAAAGCTAATGAGGGAAACAAATAAACAAAAACAAAGAAATATAGCAATTGATAATTTAAAATAATGTTAAGTTCCATGAAGAAAATAAACAATGTGGAATAATAAAACAATAAAAGGGTACTTACTCATATAAAAGGGTCGAGGAAGGCTTCTCTGGGGAAGTGCCATTGAGACAGGTGGAGGTATAGTAACCCCACCCACATGGTTAGCAATAAAACGTAAAACGACTGGCTTAACATAGCTAAGGAGGATATTTAATAGCCTGAGAGACTGTCATATATATTGGTGGAGATTCTAAAACTTGTTCTCAACCTAGAATCTTTAAGATTCCTGACAAAACACCATGTTTGTATAACAAGCCACAGAGATGGGGAACTATACACGGTGTCTTGCAAGGTCATACAGTGGTAAAGGATAAAAATTTTATAAGTATAATTTTAGATCCTTGTAGACTTAATTGTGAACTAAACAACTACAATTAGATTAAAATATTTCTATAACTAATATAGAAAACAAATATGACATAGGAAGACCTGGAAATGTGTAAAATACAGAAGAGCAGCCAAAAACCCAAAAGCTAGAATAATAAAGGAAGGAATTAGATCTGTAAGTGATTAAGAAGAACTGTTTCCATAGTTTAATCTGGCTAAGTGAAGAGAACCTGAAATTTAATTCTAGGACATCATTTTATGCGCATTGATTTGTAGTAAACATATTTTAATTTTCTCTCCACAGGGTTAGGTAATTTTGTTGACTTTTAGAGTCCTAAATTGAACTTATTAGGTCTTAATATAATAAAATAGTTGAAGACCTCAAGTGTGGTGGCAGTACAAGTTCTAATAATCTCTTTGCAGATTCTCATGGAAATAATCTAAAAATGAATGTTTTAAAATGCATACCATTATTGGAAATAGGTAGAGTGTGACCCCCACACTAGAAATCTTGATAAATTTCTTCTAGTACAGCAAGATACTCTAAATCAGGTATGTCCAACCTGCAGCCCAGGACAGCTTTAAATGTGGCCCAACACAAATTCTTTTTTTGTTGTGTTGTTATTAAACTTACTGGGGTGACATTGGTTAGCAAGAATTGCATAGATTCTTAAAATATTATGAGATTTTTTTGTGACTTTTTTTTTTTTTTTAGCTCATCAACTATTGTTAGTGTATGTGTGACACAAGACAATTCTCATGTGGCCCAGGGAGGCCAGAAGGTTGGATACCACTGTAGTCTAAATGAAGAGATGAGAGACTAACTCTAAATTCTATCTCTAAAGAAGGCAGCCCAGCAGCAGTTAAGATACAACTCAGGTAAAAGACTTAAAGTGATTCCTAATAAGAAAAGTGAGGGCTGAGGGCAAAGACAGGCCATTGATAGACTGAGCAGTGCTAAACATTATATTTTCACAACCTCAGACCAAAATATTCAAAGCATCCACATAGAATGGCCTTGGGGTTCTCACTTGAGGAGAAATGGGGGAAAGCCTCCATTTCAGAACTTCTATCTGATCTAATAGGATTGTTTTGGTAGGCATAGTGCCAGGATACAGAACTGGCACAGCTATACTTTGTAACTTGTGTGCAATTCAAGGCAAATAGTGAGCTGGCTATGTATCTTAAGTTGTTGTCTATCAAATAAGATACATTCCATGTAGAAACAGTTAAAACTTTGTGTCCCTCCATCTTTTTATTTTTAATTTTTTATTGTTAAATTTATTGGGGAGACATTGGTCAGCAAAAATTACATAGGTCCAGGTGTACAATTCTACAGTACATCATCTACGTGTTGTGTTATGTATTCATCACCCAGAGTTACTTCTTCTGATCCCTCCATCTTTTGTGAAATACTATTATGGTGACAGCTATGAGACTACAATTTTCTGATAGGATGTCATAATAATCAGTCTTCTTTGATCCCTATTAATTTGCTGCTGGTCTATTCAATCTTAATGTCCTCTACTAAGATCTTATCTTTTCTTGTTCCCCACATTATTCTGGGTAAATAATATCCGTAGAGTTTCAACTTTTCTATATAAAGATATCTAGCTGTCTCTCCTGAGCCACAGTGTGTGCATGCACACACATGGAAGAAGATCCTTGAATATCAATAAGTCTAAATATAAAGTTATTAAGACTTTGTCCCATTCCCACTCACCAACATCTTGAAAGCTACCCTTCATTCTGAATTATCTGAATTCCCCAAAGTATCACACATTCTGGCCCCTGGGCCTTTGAATGGAATTTTCTCGTTACTTAACCCAAAGCTTGCTCTGCCCTCTCTCCTCAGACTTTTTATTCATCCCTGAGTATTTATTTTAGACATAACTTCCTCAAGAAATCTCTTACAAGTCCCACTGCCAAAGCAGGTGCTTCGTATGCCCTTCATTGGGCATACCTGCCATTATGCACTACTCACAATGTATTACCAATTGTTTAATTGCTTTGCGAGAGTGAGTTTCGTGAGCATAGTGATGCTGTCTGATTTGTTTACAGTTGTTTGATCAGTGCCCAACAGATTGCTTGTTATGTTGAAGATACTCAATAAATATTGGTTGAATGGATAGACAGAAAACAAAGAAAATCTCAATGAAAACTTCAAGGAAATTTAGACTAAGATGTTAGTTTTGAACAAACTTGTCAATTATAGCAATAAATATAATGTCCTCCACAAAATGGTTGAAACTCTCCAGTTAAATTAAAAAGTAAATTCTAACTGCATGTTGTATAATCTACATTTAAAGTAAAGTAACAGTAAAATTGAGACTCATCGATGAACAAAAATATTTAAGATCATGAAAATATAAAGAAAGAAGGTGAAGTGTTAATGCTAGAAAAATAATAATTTGTGTGACAACGTTTTCAAAAGATTTAATCTACAATGAATATAACTACATTAACAGTTGCATTCCAAATTGCATATCAACAAAATAGTTTTAAAGTGTATCAACATGTCAGAAGATACTTTTAGAAGACATCATAAGTATGCACACATGTATATCTTAGATAAATTAGGGACAATATATAGAACATAATAAGTTATATACGAGTATAAATATATGCAATTTACTGTAACAGAAAAAATACACCTTTTTAATGCAGGTATGGTTATTTATTAAAATATATTAAGCCACAGACATAATTTAGCACAATAAAAAGTATGATAAATAGCCACATTTCCTTGAAAAAAAGAAGAAATTGCAAAGTTATAACAAAAATTTAGTTAAAGTAAGTTCAACTTGGAAATCAACAAATACTTAAGCCTTGAATCAGATAAATGGTAAATTAAAATTGCTAACTGAATATTTAAAAAAAGAGCAATGGGGAAATTACATATAACTAATTAAATATAATTGAAACTATAAGCAAAGGCAAATTTACAGACTTAAATGCTTTTATTGTTAAAAAGCAAATATAAATAAGTAAAAATTTTATTTTAAGATTTTAGATATCAAAACATGATAAAAAATTTAAGAAAATATTAATAAAGACAAACAGAAATAATAAATTAAAAAACAGAGTTGATAAATATATTTAAGAATTGCTCTATAAAGAACATAGAACAACTTTAGTTAGGCAAAGCAAGAAAATTTAAAGAGAAAACAAATTCAAAAAAATTTAAATATGATATAATTACAGCCACAGAGAAAATTAATATGCTAAGTAAAACTCTATGATGGTAAATTTGAACATGTAGATAAAATAGGAAATCATCTAGAAAAATATGATATACTAAAATTTATGAATATAGGAAATCTGAAGGAATCAATAACCATAGAAGCCATAAAATGTATTGTCTCTTTTTTAAAATGTACAGGGCATAGATAATTTTATAAATAAGTAGTTCGCCTTTTTCATTTTCAAAAACAAGATAATTGCCATGCTTGCCTGTAAAATGTTTCAGAACACATAATATTTACAAATTTTTCTAAATAAACTGAAGCCAACGTATTATTATACCAGAGTCTGTACTAGCACACAAAAATCTACCTTCTAAAATTATCCATGTATATACAGAAATTAAAAAATAATATAAAATTAAATCCAGTGCTATTTAAAAATTACTTTATTGTCAGGGAATGTTAATTTACACATGCAATTCAATACTAGAAAATATATTAATGATATTTTTCGATATGTCAAAGAAGATGTAATAGAATCCCTCAGTGTATACCAAAATTCGGAATTTGTACTTTGATCCTAATTTTTTTAAAGAATAGTTCTGTAGAAAAATTATGAAAATGCATGTCTGTCTAAATTTAGTCATTAAAATTGTAATGAGTGATAAACACCCTAAAGGTGTGTTTAACAAAGTGAGGAGAAGACAAAGATGAGGCAACCACCACCATTATTTAAATTACTCTTACTTGGTCTAGCCAAAGCAATGATGGGTGTGCATGTGTGTGCATGTACACGCATACACACACACACACACACACACACACACACACCACCCCTAAATAAGAAATTAACAGAAACACTCATGCCAAGACACCTTATCATTAAAATCTAGAACACTGAAGATAAAGAGAAATAATTAACTCAGTACCAGGTGAAAGTGTTACAAAATACCTTCAAAAAATTAATGATTTTAGACTGCTATCTAGCTTCTGACAACTGCTAATAAATGTTAAAAACCTTGCAGGTTAGAGAGAATTGTTTTTCGTCCTAAGTGTTATATCCAGCCCAACTGGTAACCAATATGAAAACAAAATTAAACCATTTTCAAACCCATGGTAACTTCAAAATTCAATTGTATGTACGAGTATTCATTTGGAGAAGAAAGCAGCAAAGCAGAAAACACTGGATACAAGGAAGAATGGAACTAACTTCTGTGCCAGGTCTACTAAACAATTAATCCATATCTATATATAGTAAGGCTATCAAATGGAGGCCAAGAATAATGATGTTCAAAGAAATAATAAATAGATTGATTATGGAGCAGGATGATATTAAACATATTCAATTAAAAATTCTGGTAAAACATAGAAAGGAAAGAAATAAACGACTCATAGTCCAAATATGGAGCAAACTGAAGATTTGAATTTGAACAATTGGAGTAAGGAAAGAAAATAAAAGACTATCCCCAGTTACTCTAGGAACATTCTATTTTTAGTAGTAGAGCCATATCATCAAACCCATAAGAAAGGAAATGTAACAAAGCACACACGTAAACAATTATTTAGAAAATGATCTGATGTTAATACTGATTAACAGCTTTGGCTATTGGCCTATAAAAAAAGTAAGGAATCTTAATTACAGTTATAAAATAGAATGCAAATGTCATCACTGTTGGTGATGGAAAAGTAAGAGTAAAGGTAATAAAATGTTAGAGATGGAAGAGGAAAGAAAAATGGGGAAATAGTGTTTTAATATTCCCCTTTTTCAAAATGGGGAGGTAATAATTACACTGTAAAATTAATATTTGACATTATATAAATATTTATTACATATTTGTTTTATATATGTTATATATAATTAAATACTTGATTATATTATTTAAAAAATGTTAAACACTAAAGAAATTGTAAATAGAAACTAAAAGAGAGTGGAAAGGAGATGAAGGTGAGCTAAAACTTCATGCATCATGTCCAGAAGCACTAGCTAGTATCTCAACGTAATAAATCAAGAACTGATGACTGAAGATTATTTATAGCAATGAAAGATTTTACACATAAGTATATAAAACTGTGTTTCTAGGGAATAGGACTGAGGATATGGGAAAAAAAGACTAGAAGACTTGCTTATCATTAAATAGCTTTCAGTACTATTTTTTAAACTATGTTCATGTGTTATTCTGATATTTTTTTTTAGAGATTCCTGAGCTATATGGATATTAAGTGAAAATTGTAGTGCCTCTATACATACTATGATGGTACTCTAGTTAGAGGGACTAAATAAATATACAAAGCCCTTTAGAGGGACTAGAAGAACAGAGCTGCTTACAAAATGATGCCTAATGAAGGTGTATTGCTAACACGTTCCCTCAAACATTCACAAAGTCCATGTGAATAAAGAGTTAAAAATTATTTTATAGCCATAGGTTTGCAATCATTAGGGAAATCATAGAATAGCAATTTAACAACCCTGTAAGCTCAGCACTGAAGCAAACAGTGAAATAAGCGCTGTGTAATGTTATTATTCGTTTGTTTTGCTGGAACTAGAATGTGACATAGATATGGGAACCTGGAGAAATAAGAGCAGAATAAAGAAGTTTCATAATTACTTGAACACTTCAGTATAAGGCAGTGGGTGGGGGAGGGGGAAGCAACAACTTCTAAAAATTTATTTTCTCTTTTAAGAACAGGTCATGTCAGATAAAGGCTCAGATTAATGCCTGTATGACCGATTTGCAGAAGGACTGAACATGAATTGCAGTCTCTCATTTCCAGCTTTTAGTGACACTTCCATATGGTTTATCCTTCAGTGAGACCATGGAGTTCTGTTAATGAGCTTGCAAGAGTTGGCTGGTTAGTTGGCAAGAGTTACCTGCCATTAGCTATTTAGAGGTTTGTAAATCAAATTACATTTTCTGAGATACCCCACCCCCATCACCCCAAAACGTGAGTCATTCTCTTGTTAGTGGCCTGCTTTCAGCAATTTGTAATTACAGATTGTGTCTCTGTTAATAAGCTTGACAAATGATACTTCTCTGCCAACAGGTTTAACTGAACTTAGTTTATTTTGAAATTATGTCAAATGAATCTGATTTAGAACTTTGATTTTGATTGCTTACTTTAGTCCTCCAGATATGTAACCTGAAATTTAACTTTCTTTCCTTCTCCAAAAGGACTCCAGTAGAACTTGCATGTCACAGTTTCACTCTAGGAACGTAATCTTTGAGGCATGCTTAGATGCCTGCACGGTACTGTACATTAGTACATGTCACTATTTTTCTGGCTAGGAGAACATTTGACAAGATTCTGTCCGTAAGTTGCTCTGATGTGCTTTCAATTTCATAATTTACATCTTTCTTAAACCCCTCCCCCTACATGCAAGCATTGGGGATAGTGGCAGATAGTGGAGTAAAGAATGTAGTATGCTACAAAAAATGTCTTTTAGTAAGCCTGGCAGCACCCTCAATTTTTCTGGGCAGGCCTTTATTTCAAACAAAAGACCAGAAATTATGGCTGTCTGAAAATCTGAGAACAAGAGCAATAGAATGTATGCTCTAGCTTTATAAATAAGAAAAACACTATGTAGGACATAAGCAACTGCATTCACAAAGCTCTGGTCTCTTTGCTATGGTGGGGTCTATGTGACATCATATGATTCCAACAACTAATTTGTCTCACCAACACACCCATATGTGGTAGCTAGTGGAATGTTGAAACCGAGTCTAAATTAAGCACATCTGCTAACTTCGCAAAGAAGCTATCAAGGTTCTAGTATGTATTTTAGCAGAGAAATAGCTACCCACTTAATCCCTCAAGTCTTAGTCCAGGTTGTCTGTCAGTCTTAGAGGCTTCCTCCCTCCTTTTTTGTATTGTTTACCTCAGAACATTTTAACACTCAAAAGACTCTGATCCTTCCAATGATAAAATCCATACGCCATTATCATTGTGAAGAAGGAAATAAATGATTATGCCTTTTGTTTCCTTTCACTATGGAGCATTCCATTTTCAATGTCCTATGCAGACACTGAACAAGAAAGCTGCTATTATCAAAAGGACAGAAAGAAATTCGAGATACTAGCACCTGGAAATGTATGATAGCATCACTTTTTTGGTCAAACTTTTATTCCATATTCAAATGTGAAATGATCAATATTGATGCATATGACAAACACACAGGCTCAGAGTCCCTATATATTTTTATGAGTTGAATATAAAAATCTCTATCATAGCATCAAAACATTGCATTTCCCAAAGTTAGACTATATTATTTGCATACTTCTAAGTGAAAGGGCCCCCCAAAATCTCTTATTATTTGAAAACCAAGTTGAACAAATGGTTTTGAATAGGTACCGTATAGTTCACTTCTAAGTTTTCTAATTCTTTTTCTAATTGTCTTGTTTTTGATGATTCCAGTGTAGGATTTTTAGGTTTTTATTTTGCTAAATTAATCACATTACTCTCAAACTTTTACTAAATTGGAAAGTATGAAATTTATCCCATTCCTTTACTTCATTTGCTTATATTCAAACTCCTAAAGGAAACTTGAATCTAAACCAAACCAAGAAACATCTCAGGGAGAAAGGAAGATTTGTAGAAAAAATCAGAAAGAACATTTGATTTTAGTGACCTGAAGTTACACAAGCAGGTGATAACTTTTCACCTGATTTCCAGGCAGGAATAATTAAAGAAACAAGATAGATAACTGTCTCTGATATGTTTCTTGATTCAGGTCTAGGGTTAGATACCACTTGCTCAGAGAAGTGTTTCCTGACCCTGTTATCTGAAAGAGAAATTCTCTTCCCTCCCTCCCTTAGTTATTTATTATCCTCTTAATTTGCTTCATTTTACTTCTTAGCTCTTAACAGCTCTTAACATTGTTGTTTATTTGTTCATTTGACTTTTCATCTCGAATTTGAACTCCACAAGGGCAGATACTTTGGTCATTTATGGTATATCATCAATCCTTTGGGGCCCAGAATAGCAAGTTATACAAAGTAGGGACTTAACATACGTGTATTTGTTGAATGAGTACACGTGTGCCATCTATTTGGATATGTAAAATCAGTGCACATCATTTTGGATAGTCATAAATAAGTTTACAAAATGTTTTTCTGGTGTATCAGTTTTCTTATTTGAATACCTAGATGCGCTCCTGGATAGATATAAATATAGAGGGTGAATGAAGGAATGACTTAATACACCATCATCTTTTATGAACACCAAATAAGAAATTTATTTCAAGTTTTGCTCTTAGGAATATTCTCCTGAGTAATTGGTTTTCTTTTGTTTAGTTGATTAATTGATCAAGCTAACCTTTTTAAATTGGCTGCTAAAAACCGAGTATAATGTGAACTGGGTTTTATATATGCATTTTTAATCAGCCTAATTAACAGCTCCATTTTATGACCTCAACTGTTTATTTCTCATCACCTTTTCCTATTTTTGTTTCCTTGCTGTGGTCAGCATTACAGTAATCAGAATGATGTCTGAGTACTGGCTCTGGGATCAACTGGCTGAGCCCGATCTCAAATCTGTTCTTTACCAGCTGGACTTGGGCAAATTAGTTAACATCCTGCACCTCTATCTCCTCACTTGCAAAATAGGGATAATATTAGTACCTGTGTCGCCCACAGCACGGATATGAGGATCATATGAGCTAAAACATGTGAAGTGTTTGGAAGAGTGCCTGGCACATATTACAAGCTCAATGATGTTAGCTATTATTTTTATGAGGCACTTTAAATCCTCTCTGAAACAAAGTGAGGCAAATAAAATTTGAAAACACTAAATATCTTCAATGAGGCAGGCATTTTGTGAAGTGCTGAGGAGATGGAGATTTAATAAACACATAAATACATCTTGCATGTGGTTTGGGAACATGGAGGGAGACGTGACTATTAGCTGAGATGTCACAGAAAAGGTGGCCGATGGACTAAAGAACGAGGGGACAAGTTGGGAGAGGATACAGCAACATACTTAAAGACTGGGGGAAGAAGCATGGCTGTTTGTGTAGGGTCAGAGTGTGCCTGGAAGGAGGGAAGGACAGGCAATGGAAAGAGGTCAGGGAGGTGGCTATCATGGACGGCCTGGACTAGATCTCAAACAAATTGCTAAAGTTTACTTTCTGAATATTCAGGTATTCTTCCCCTCATTCTGGATTGAAAAGAGCCTTCAGTATTCCCTTCCTTTCCTCAAAGCTGAAGGCCAACCCCTTTAGCAAGGTAGCTCCTCTGATTTAGTCAGAGTATTTGAGAAACCTTCTCCTTAAAATAGACTTGTGTAATAGCTGGTGCTACTGATAAATATGCAAGAGGTGCCATTTCAATAAGAAGTTGGAGCCTTAACACTGTGCTTTGTGAGTGTGCTTTCATTTCATCCTCCTGCTGCCTCTCACTCTACTCTCTCATCCACAGCCTCCAGAAGCAAATCCAGGTGTTTCTTAAACTCTCTGAATCGTCCTCTGTAGTAATTTATTCCATATGTTTATTACTCTGTGTGAAATAATTTCATCAAGTTCCCCCTTCTTGTTCCTTTGTTACTGCATTCAAATCAGCCAGTGGTGGAATCCCAGTCTATGAGTAACACATTGAAAAACACCAGTTCCCATGCTGCGGGAAGCCAAAGGATGCTGTAGCACATGAGCAGAACCAGGAGAAAAGGACAACAAGCAATGGGGACTTGATGACATTCGTTGAAGAGGAAAAGAGAATTTCAGAAATACCTGGCAGGGGTTGGAGGAGCAGCTTCACTCAAGTTCCTACTCTATTTTGCATTTCCCCAGGGTGTCACATTTTATGAAACAAAGTGACGGGATGATTTCTATCACTTGAGAAGCCGTGTTAAAAAAATTTGATGCACTGGCAACAGCAAAAATTGTTATGGTAGGAATCAAATTGGTGCTTCCTTGCTGGAAATGAACGAAGCTCTGGTGCCTGTCAGATTATTTCTGAGCTCTGCTTTTCAAACTTTAATTTAAGAGGGTGGGAGGAGGTTTAATGGAAATCTGAATTGCTGTTAGAAGAGGACTATATTTTAAACTTTGATTTCATAGTTGTCTCTATGTTCAGAAGAAAATTATTCTTTATACTTACAAGTGAAAGCACTGTCAGTTCTAAATCTGTTAATGAGGGGGGAAAGGAAAAAGGAAAGAAAGGAGGGCACAGTGTACCAAATAAATGAATTCTGTGATTAGTAAATAAAATTGCTATTCCTACCTCTGTGTACTGCCTTTATTATATTATGACATAAAGAATCTTAAATGATTTACCTCTTAAAAATGATCAAAATTTTGCTTTTTAAATCAGCTTCTGCTGATAACATTCTTACCACAAGGTTGAAATTTACTAACAAACGTTTCACTCTTACACTTTTGTTAAGGAATCTCTTGTTAAAATAATTGTCGTTGTCATTTTATCTACTGCTCTCTCCTCCAGGGAGAGAGGACACCCATGCAACAAAGTTAATGGTAACCCCTGGACTCATTTTGTACATGAAAAATTAAAAGAATGTTTAGATACCAGTTTATGGAAAACTCTCGAAACTTATACACTAAGTGTTGAAGATTGAAAATTATAATTACTGTGACAACAATTATAACTGATCTGTTGAGCGTTAAGTTAGGAATCAGGCACCATACTCAGCATGGTATGTATATTATCTCATTAGACACTTTCAGTACTTCTATGATGTCATTTTAATTATCCCCATTTTACAGATAAGAAAACTAAGGCACAAAGTATTATAAAATAGTTAATAAGTAACAAAACTGGCATTTCGACTCAAATCCATCTGTATCTAGACCTTAAACTTGTAGTTATTTTAAGTTGTACTCAAAGGTATTATAATAATATTATTTCAGAGAATGCTTTTTATACAAACGATTGAATCTGGCTCATAACTTCCTTAAAATGTTTCTTTGAGGCTGAATTTTCTATACTTGGTGTCCGTCCAACTGTGTGGTGGCAGGAGGCAAAGAAAATACAGCAAGTTCTGATAGAGGCAGGAACAGATTTTAGGATTTTGTTTGGATTTTGAGATGGGCTGGAGCCTGGACCAGAATCCAAAACCTGTTGAAATAGAGTTGTCTCTTCATAATAGCAATGGAGTGAGAATTTCCATAGAAACTTAACTCAAGCACAAGACTTGACCTAGAGAACTAACTAAATAACTAACTAAATAAACAGACACAATTTATACTTATCTTTTGTTTTACATTGATGTTTAAATGACATATTCTATTGTTTCGCTTTTCTCCATCCTGTGAACAGTAAACTAGAGCTCTCTAATCCTAGGAAGAATGAGAATTTACTCTCTCCTATGTAACTACTGATGGACCCTTGCCCTTTGTTTGACACCTAGATTAGAGGAAGCTCAAGTTGTTCTTGTCAATGCTGGTCTCTATGCTGTGAAATTTAAATATGAACTCCACAACAGCAAAAGGCTTATTTCCCTCTTGTTTCCCTTCCTGTCCTGACCTGAGTGTTCAACCCGCAGCTGTGCATGTGTTTTTGTCCACAACCTGGCCTAAATGAAGCTGGAACACTCAAAGAACACAGTAGTGGAGGAACCCTTGTGTTCAGGTCTTCCTTATGGGATATTGTAGGCAAATAAATTCTCAGGCCCTCACATATATTTCCTGCTCTAAAGAGATACTTCAAAGGTATGTGGATCAGGTTCTAACCTCAGCAGTGTCTATCTTTTTGCTAAATCGCTCTCTTGCTTGTCACTTCTACTCCTTGTTTATCGTTCTGCTACACATTTATGAACTTACATTGTGTCCTTTTGTTTCCAACTCAGTCTCCTCCACCCAACACTGGTATTTCTGACACATGACTTGTTCAACTTTATACCTCAAATACACAGCAGAAGGCAGGTAGGTGCTCATTGGAGGCTGTTCACCAAACCAGGGCATGCCTCGATCAAAACCACCTCTTTTTAAACATCTTAACATTTTCTTAACCATATTTTACCCCAAAATAAAATAATCCATTTCCTCATATGATTAAACAAGAACTTCATAACTAAAATGGTATGAGTATGTGCACATATACTTAATTTGCATCACTTAATAAAAATGGAAAATATAATCCATGATTTTGTTCATTCTTTCAGCAAATATTTATTGATCATCTACTATGTACAAACTCCTATTTAGGGATTAACGTGCAAAGTTAGACAAAGATTCCCACCCTCAGAGAACTTATATTTTGGCAAGGGAGAGAGACAATAAAAATGAAAGTAAGAAATAACTAAATTAGATTGTATACAAGGTGGTAAGTGCTATTAAAAAAGTAAAGTTGGACAATTGGAAAAGCCAGGAGAGAGGATGATGTTTGAAGAGAAGGAGCGGGTTGGGGAAGGGGGTCAAGTTTGGTATTAAGTGGAATAGTCTAAGTCTTACTAAGTAAGCAAAGACTTGAAGGTGGGACAAGTTAACCAAGAACATATCTAAGGAAAGAACATTCCAGGCATAGGCTTTAGGTGGAAGAGTGTCACTAAGGGCTCAATGCTGATGGAGCTGGATGTGCTAAGGGAACGTAGCTGGATGGCAGGATAGAGAAGTGAAGGAAATCTCATCATTTATTTTAGAGCTTAATGGGCTATTCACAGACTTTGGTTTTTAACCTGAGGGAAATGAGGAGCCAATGGAAAATCTGAGTGATGTGTGTTACTTTTTAGAAAGATAACTCTGTGCTGTGTTGATTAGGAGAGAAAAGATAGATTGGTGGTGAGATTGGTGCCAGTGGAGGTGATTAAAGTGGAGGAATTTTAAATATATTTCAAGTTTCATTCTTAGATTGGCATACCTTGTACAATATAAAATCTCTATACCCTATACATTACCAACGATTATGAGCTTTGACTTAAAACTCATTACTAAAAGGAAACATAATTAACCTGGAAGATGTTTCTTTGATAGATAGGTGTTTATTTGATAGGAACCTAAAACTAGATCCTCAGTCAAAATAGTCTTAGGGTTTGGGAAAAAAATATATGTCTTTATTGCATGTATATATGTGTATACATACATATATGTATGTGTATATGTACACATATACATGCAAACATGTTTATATAGATACATGCATATGTATGCACATGACATATGCGTTGATATGTACATATATATCAAGTAGCAATAATTGGAATAATACATAAAATTTGCTTTATGATTCCTCAGATTTTGTGAGTGCCTTTTTGTTAAGTGAAATTGATTCAACAAAAGTACTGGATTCCTGAAGTGGTTTTTTAATGACAATTTATATAGACTAACCTGGGAAGAAGCACAGAGCATATTCCTGAGGATCTAAGAACAACATAAGGTGATGTTAATAGGAGATGGTTAAACAAACTCTGATGAGAGCCAGCCAAGGAGGAGCAGGGTGATGCCAGGTATAGACTACAATCAGGAGTGTCTAGCCAGGCTTAACAGCTGGGGTGAGGGATGGGACTAAAGATGAACCTAAATTACCTGCCAGTGTAATGTAAGGTCATCTATGGAGGCACAGTAGCTGAGGCAGGCTATCTGAGTCTGATTTGCTTCAAAAAATTTCTTAGCTAGAGAGACCTGAGTTAACCTCCATGGATGGAAGCTGCACTCCAAAACCAGGCAGAAATAGCATGCTTGACAAATTTGTGGTAGTTTGACTGTTAATATCCCTAGTCATTGATAATAATGCACAGCTCCTTGGAGGGCAAAATGAAAAGCTATCAGAATAATATTTGCTTTCCTCTGCTCACATATAATGTCAAAAGCACCCTCTTGTTTGTGGTTTCTTCCTGGGGTGCATTCTGAATCCCATCAATTTCAGTTCTAGGAGAACACAGTAGAGCAGTGCTGAGATGGAGAAAAAAAGCCCAAATTTCTCTTGTCTGATTTAAAAACTGTACCCCACAGTGAGCTTCTCTGTTTGTTAAAATCCCTAATTGGTGTTTTCTCAATTTGCTGCTTGGCTGGTTTCTTTTTATTGATTTCATTTTGGGTTTATAAAGCTGTATTTGGAGCCCTTTCCAGAGTTTGTTTGGAAGCTCATTTTTAATTTTAATGAAAATGCATCTTAAAAAATGTATATTACACCACCCTGCCGATTTCGCTCAAATAAACCTGCTACTGTTTTCAGTGATTTCCAACCATTTTAGTGCCCTTAGTCTCACCTTCTAAAGGGACCCCTGTGCTATTTTTGGCAAAGTAACAAAATCAAGTAGAAAAATGAATGTTCTTCACTGCTTTTGAAGGCTCTTATACAACAAAGGAGAAACATTCATTCAGGAGACTGCCTTGGGGAATAATACATCAGAATTCAAAAGAGAGGGTACCTCCCTATCCTGATTTCAGTTCTAAACAACTGTTGTTTTCAAAACAGAATTCTTTCAATATTTTGAAGAACCCATATTCAAAGCAATCAGCCAAGGAAAAAATGTAAAAGTTAATGATCAATATTAGACTTAGCCTTAAAATAACATGTGTCCATAGTTCAATAAATTTGGTAACTGGGAGATATTCCAAATAACATGTCCCATATTTACATTTTATGGAGCCTAAGGAAGAGAGTTTAAACCCAGTGAGATAGAATCTAATGTCAGCTCCATTCAGCTAGTAGCACAAAGCATCCATTTTTTTTTAAAACATGATCAAGAACTCTGGGATTTACCCCCAAATCTGCAGTTTTCTAGACCTCAAAGTTACCCAATCATAGGAGTTTCCATTATGTCACATGTCCAAGCTGAACACTATGGAATTAGGCTCACCTCTTCCATCTCTTCCATCTGGCTAGTGGTTCTGAGTGCTGGGCATTCTATTCTAAATACTTCTGAGATGTAACCTCATCTCTCATTAGGCATTTGTATAGTTTGATTTCCCTTACATATTACAAAATTTGAATTAAATGAAACAAGAAAGAAGAAGAAAAGGAAAGGATAATGAGACTATCATCATAAGTAAAGGGAGTGCCTAAACGGGAGCCAAAGATAAGAATGAAGTTTGGTCTCAGGAACATAAGGAGTTGGGCATTTAACCACTGTGAAGATTTTTTTTTTTTACTTCAGTTTTCTGTTTTCTGAGCACATCTATTTAGTATTCTCTCTTGCTATATATGGTTGCTTCTGTGGTTCAGTTCAAATAGCAGGATAAGGCTTAATGCATCTCCCAAATTTTACATGCTGTACTCCAGACAACTAAGAGAATCCCAAGTTCAAATAACTGGAGAACTTGTTTGTCCATCTTGGGTTTGGTGGTGCCCAAAAGGGCAGCATCTGCTGCCATGAAGTAGTAGGCATAGGTGAGTGTCCCTGCTTAGAAAACATTGCTGGCAGGTGATACCATGAGAGCATTGCACTTCTGTAAATGTTCTTTTTCTATCTTTTTTTTCCCCAAGTGTCTATTTTCTTTTGTGTCTTCAGTGTCAAGTTCAAATCACTTCTTTTTTGAGATGTTTTGTTTGGTTCCCTCCAATGCCTACCAGTTTCCTAACATCACCTTTGAAATTCACATCACTTTTGAGAACACTAATGTAAAGAATGATGTCAGTCTCAAGCTTGGGACAGTGAACACCTTGAGGGCAAATAACCATCTTCTTTATCTTTCTGTCCCAAGTTCCTGGATGGCCCCTTGTTCACTGTCATTCTCAATTCATTTTTGTTGAATTGATGCACCAGTATTTTGAAAGTATGTGTGTTCAACTGCTAGTCTCTTTTGCTTTTTTACAAACACTTACATCCTCCCTTTGTTTTGTTTTGTTTTGTTGTTTTAGATATATATTTTTAAATTTTTAATTACAGTTGACATTTAATATTATATTAGTTTCAGGTTTATGGCATAGTGGTTAGACATACAAGGGCTGTTCAGAAAAAAATTCAGTGATAAATGTCTCTATTCGTCATATTACATGGCTGGACACATTCCAGACAGCACTCATGTATATATATAGAGGATGCTAAAAAATATATACACATTTTAAGAAAGGGAAAAACTGTATTAAAATTATAATATTCAATATATACCGATAAAAATAATGAATACAAATCACATTTGACTTCTGCAATTACCAGTGATGCTCAAAGTGGTTACCATCAGTGTTCAGATACTTCTGATGACAGCAAACTACTGCTTGAGCAATGTTGACCAAAATGTCCACTTGCATCACTGCACATGCTGTTTTACTTCCTCCCAAAGTACTGCCAGTGTAGCCAGTTTTCTACTACATACCCCATCCTTTAAGGTCCCCCATAGGTAGAAGTAAAGGGGTGTTAAGTCAGGAGAATGGGGGGGAAACTCATACAACATTCTCGACTTTCAGATATCACTTCAAAATGGTCTTGGGTTCCTTGAGCCACAACTGTGATTTCACCATTTTCTTTGACTATCCTGCCTGCCATCTTTTGAGCGAACATCATACTACACATTGCTACCATAATTCAATTTAAGTTCAAAAAGTCATATGTAGATAACATCTCTTAAAATGTGTATACATATTTTGGCATCTCCAGTTATATAACTTATGAAATGATCCCCCTGTTAAGTCTACTATCCACATTGCACCATGTATAGTTGTTAAACAGTATTATTTACTATATTCCCTCTGCTGTACTTTGTATCCTTGTGACTATTTTGTAACTGCCAATTTGTACTTCTTAATATCTTCACATTTTTTACTCCTCCCTCCCCCCAAAACCCTCCAATCTGGCAACCATCAGTTTTTTCTCTGTATCCATGAGTGTCTTTCTGCTGTTTGTTGGTTTATTTTGTTTTTTTTAGATTTCACATGTAAGTGAAAGCATATAGTATTTGTTTCTCTCTGATTTATTTCACTTAGAATACTACCTTCTAGGCCCATCCATGTTGTCACAAATGGTAAGATTTCATTTTTTTTAATGGCCAAGAAATATTGCATTGTATATTATGTACCACCTCTTCTTTATCCAACTGTTTATTAATGTACCCCTAGGTTGCTTTTATATCTTGGCTATTGTAAGTAATGCTGCATTTAAGATAGGGATGCATATATCTTTTCAAATTAGTGTTTTGGATTTCTTTGGAGAAATACCCAGAAATGGAATTGCTGGGTGATATGGCAGTTCTATTTTTAATTGATTTGAGGAAACTCCAAACTGTTTTCCATAGTGGCTACACCAATTTACAATCCCACCAACAGTGCATAAGGGTACCCTTTTTCTCACATCCTCACCAACACTTGTTTGTTGGTTTATTAAAAGCTATTCTGACCTAAATGAGGTGATAACACATTGGGGTTTTAATTTACATTTCTCTGGTAATTAATGACATTGAACATCGTTTCTTATGTCTCTTGGCCATCTCTTTGTCCTCTTTGGAGAAATGTCTATTGCGGTCATCTGCCCATTTTTAAATCATATTGTTCTATTTTGTTTTTGTTTTCTTTTGTTTTTGTATGTGTTAAATTATATGAGTTCTTCATATGTTTTGGATATTAACTCCTCATTGGTTGTATCATTGGCAATTACCTTTTCTTAGTAGATGGCCTTTTTGTTTTGTTGATGACTTCCTTTGCTGTGTAAAAACTTTTTAGTTTGATGTAGTCTCGTTTATTTATTTATTCTTTGTTTCCCTTGCTCAAAGGGACATATCCAAAAAATATGTTACTAAGAACAATGTCAGAGTGTTCACTACCTATGTATTCTTCTAGGAGCTATATAGTTTATGGTCTTATATTTGTCTTCAATACATTTTGAGTTTATTCTTATATAAAGTGTTAAGAAAATGGTCTAGTTTCATTTGTTTACATATATCTGTTCAGTTTTCCAAAAAAAAATTTACTGAAAAGACTGTCTTTACTCATTGTATATTCTTGCTTCCTTTGTCATAGATTAATTGACCACATAAGCATGGGTCTATTTCTGGGCTCTATTCTGTTCCATTGATCTATGTATCTGTTCTTATGCCAGGACTACTGTTTTGATTACTGTAGCCTTGAAGTATAGTTTGACATCAGGTAGTGTGATACCACCAACTTTGTTCTTCTTTCTCAAGATTATTGAGGCTATGTTGGGTCTTTTTTCATTCCATATAAATTTTAGAATTATTTGTTCTAGTTGTGTGAAAAATGTCAGTATTTTGATAAGGATCGCATTGAATCTATAGATTGCTTTGAGTAGTATGGGAATTTTAGCAATGTTGATTCTTTCTAACCATGAGCATGGTATATGCTTTCATTTATTTGCATCTTCTACTTTCTTTGAAGTTTTATAATTTTCCAAGTACAGGTCTTTTACCTCTTGGTTAAATTTATATCTGGGTATTTTATTGTTTTGATGCAATTGAAAATGGCATTTTTAAAAATTTCTCTTTCTGATAGCTCATTATTGGTAAATAAAAATGTAACCAATTTTTGAATGTTAATGTATCCTGCTACTTCAATGAATTCATTATTCTAATAAATTTTTGGTGGAATCTTTAGGGGTCTCTAAATACAGTATTATATCAACTGCAAATAATGACATTTTTACTTATTCCTTTCCCATTTTATTACTTTTTCTTGTCTTATTGCTGTGCTTAGGGCTTCTAATACTATGTTGAATGAAAGTGGTGGAAATGGACATCCTTGTCTTGGTCCTCAATATAAGAAAAACACTTTCAGATTTTCCCCATTAAGTATATTAGCTGTAGGTTTGTCATATATGACCTTTATTATGTTAAGATATGTTCCTTCTGTTCCCAATTTGCTGAGAGTTTTTATCATAAATGGATGCTAGATTTTGTCAAATGCTATTTCTGCATCTATTGATATAATCTTATGATTTTTATCCTTCATTCTTTTAATGAGGTATATCAAGTTATTTGAAGTACAGATACTGAATCAACCTTGCATCCCAGGAATAAATACTATTTGATCACAGTGATGATCTTTTTAATGCATTGCTGTAATTGATTTATTAATATTTTATTGAGAATTTTTGCATCTTTGTTCATCAAGTATATTGATTTATATATATTTTAAATATTTTTGTCTAGTTTTTGAATCATGCAAATGCTGACATCATAAAAGGAGCTTGGGTGCTTTTCTGCCTCTTGCATTTTTGGAATAGTTTGAGAAGGATAGGTGTTAATTCTTTGCATTGTTTGGTAAAATTCAACTGTAAAACTGTAAGATCCAGAACTTTGTTGAGAGTTTTTTAATTACTGATTTGATTTTGTTAGCCGTTATTGGTCTATTCAGATTTTCTGTCTCCTCTTGATTCAGTCTTGGAATTCCAAGTGTATGTTTCTAGGAATTTATCTGTTTCTTCCAGGTTGTCCTATTGGTTGGCATAGAATTGTTCATCATATTTTCTTTTAATTCTTCGTATTTCTGTGGCGTCAATTGTCACTCCTCCTCTTTCATTGATGATTTTACTTAGATCCTCTCTTTTTTTCTTCATGAGTCTGATTAAAGGTTTATCAATTTTGTTTATCTTTTCAAAGAACCAGATCTTAGTTTCATTGATCTTTTGAATTATTTATTGTTTTTTTAGACATTTCATTTATTTCTGCTCTGATCTTTATCATTTTCTTTCTTCTACTTATTTTGGGCATTGTTCTTCTAGTTCTTCTAGGTGTAAGTTTAGATTGTTTATTTTACACTTTTTTGTTCATTTGTTTCTGGAAGTAGGTCTGTATTGCTATAAATTTCTCTCTCAGAATTGCTGTGCTGTGTCCCACAGATTTGGGGTCATTTTCATTTGTGTCAAGGTATCTTTTGATTTCTTTCTTGATCTCATTATTTACCCATTCATTGTTTAGAAGCATATTATTTAGCCTGTGTGTGTCAGTGTGTTTTTCACTTTTTCCCTTGTAATTATTAGTTTCATACCATTATATAATCAGAGAAGATGTTTGATATGATTTCAGTCTTCTTAAATTTGTTAAGACTTATTTTGTGGCCTAATAAGTGGTCCATCCTGGAAAATGTTCCATATAAGCTTGAAATAAATGTACATGCTGCTGCTTTAGGGCAAAATGTTCTAAAAATATCAATTAGAGTTCCCTGGTGGTATAGTGGCTAGGTTTTGGCACTCTCAATGCCACAGCCTGGGTTCAATTCCCAGCCAGGGAACTACCCCAAAAAATAAAAATATCAATTAAATCCGTCTGGTTGTGTGTCATTTAAGGCTGCTATTTTCTCTTGCTGTTTTTAAGATTCTTTGTCTTTAAACTGGCATTTTGATTATGATTTGTCTTGGTGTGAGCCTCTTTGAGTTCATCTTATTTGGGATTCTCTGCAATTTCTGGGCTTTTCTGTGTATTTCCTTCACCAGGTTACAGAAGTCTTCAGTTATTATTTCTTCAAATAGGCTTTCAATCTCTTGCTCTCTCTCTCTCTCCCCTTCTGTTACCCCTATGATGTGAATGTTGTTATGCTTGATGTTGACCCAGAGGTCCCTTACATTATCCTTATTTTAATAATTTTTTGTTTTGTTTTGCTGTTACAGTTGGGTGTTTTCTACTATCTTGTGTTCCAAAATACTGATTTGATTCTTCATCTAAACTGCTATTGATTCCATCATATGTAGTCTTCATTTTAGTTTTTGTATTCTTCATTTGACTCATTCATTTTGTGGTTTCTATCTCTTTGTTTAAGTTCCACCGTTTTCATTTATTCTTCAAAGTTCATTGAACATCCTTATAACCAGTGTTTTGAAGTCTGTATGATGTAGATTGCTTTTTGTGTAGTTCTTTTTTTTAAGTTTTGTCCTGTTCTTTCATTTGGGATTGGTTTTTTTCTTTTTTC
>PVJL010008240.1:51765-68762 GCA_004026885.1 Lyroderma lyra
TTTTTTTTTTTTTTTTTTTTTTTTTTTTTTTTTTTTTTTTTTTTTTTTTTTTTTTTTTTTTTTTTTTTTTTTTTTTTTTTTTTTTTTTTTTTTTTTTTTTTTTTTTTTTTTTTTTTTTTTTTTTTTTTTTTTTTTTTTTTTTTTTTTGTCTCCTCATTTTGGCTGCCTCCCTATGCTTGTTTCTATATATTAAGTAGATCTTTTATGTTTCCCAGACTTTGCAGAGTGGCTTTAAGTAGTCAGTATTTTGCGGAGCCCAGTGGCACATCTTCTTGGTCTCCTGAGCTTTGAGCTCCTCGGGTATCCCTTATATGGGTTGTGTGTGCATAACTGATTTTTGTTGGCATGTCAGTGGATAAGATTGAGCTTTAGCTTGACTGGCTGTGAGGATTGGCCATGACTGCAGCAGACAAATTGTTGTGCCAGGGCTGACCCCACAGAGTGGGATTTGCTTTAGTGAGGCTCTGGTGCTTGCTGAGTCCATCCTTTGGGTTTGTTGCTTGTGGAGCTTATTGGATGGTGTTCTAATGTGGTCTGAAGCTGGCCACCAGTGTTTTGGTCCCAGGGACTCTTGAAGGGGGCTCTGGTGCAAAGCAAAGTAGCTGCTGCCTGTGCCTGAAGCTACCAACTGAACTGCAGTTGGTAACTTCCTGTGCTCGGCTTGTAGGTGCCTTGGAGGGGTTATGCTACAGACCAAGACAGCTGCCACTACTGCCAGGATTGGGGCCTCTCAGCAAGAGGTAGAAGACACACTGAGGCCAGCTGTTACGTGTTTGAGGTTTGTGAACCTATGAGAGATTTTAGGAAAGTCCACAGTATGGGCCAGGTCTGGCTACTTGTGAGGAATAGCATTGAAAGAGGTTTGCGATGTATGTGAGTTATATCAGGTGGAATCTCTGAGATTCATCAGGGTGAGGTGAGCAATATTAATCAGGTTGATGAAGACTCAGATTTGGTACCTACCTGTATCTGCAGGCTGGGTATGGGGAAAGCTCAACAAAGAAACAATGGTGCCTGCTAAGCACTTCTGTGCTGGAGAGAGCTGCCCCTGTAACCTCGCCCTGACGCCAGACAATTCATTTCACCTCACTGCCCCCTATAAGTTTCTGGCATTTTTTGAGTTGTTGTCCCTTTGCTGGAGCTTAGGGTAAATATCTTTGAACTAGTGTGCTTGTACTCAGGCCCTTTAAGAGGACAACTAGGTCTATAGCAGCCCTCCATCTCACCCGGACAGAATCCCTACTGATTTTCACAGCTAAGTGTTGTGAAGGGACTCCTCTTCCTGTCACTGGTGCTCCTGACTGAGGAGCCTGGAGCCTGGTCTGAGGCTAGGACCTATAATTCCTTAAGAGGAACATCTGCAGCCAAGATATCCTTCCTAATTCCTTTTATTTTATTGTTAAATGTATTGAGGTGACATTGGTTGGTAAAAATGACATAGGTTCCAGGTGAACAGTTCTACAATACATCATCTGTGTGTTACCTTATGTGTTCACCACCCAGAGTCAGTTCTCCTTCCATCACCATGTATTTGACTCCTGCACCCTCCTTCCTCAATCCCCTTTCTGCTTACCCTCAGGTAACCACTAAACTATTGACTGTGTCCATGAGTTTTTGTTTCTTTGTTGCTTTCAGCTTTATGTTCCATATGTGTGTGAGGTTATGGTTCTTGTTTTTTTCTGTCTTGCTTACTTTGCTTAGCGTGATTATTTTAGAGCCATCCCTGCCACATGTGGGTATGGGACCAGCCCTTCTCCCATCTCTACCCCTTCTGTGGGTCTCCATCCTTCCTACCAGTTCCAAGTGGCTTCTTTATATCCTTAGTTATAGGAGTTTTATTAATTTCAGGTGATTTTCAAGTGTGGTAGTTTTCTAATTTAGTTGTAATTTTGATGTGGTCCTAAGCTTAGTATTTACCTACTCTGCCATCTTGACCAGAAGTTCTGCTTTGTTTTTAAAGTCAGTTGAATAGGTTATGGTGTTTCCATGGTAGTACTGACCAAATTACTACTTAGAAAAAAATGGACTTACAAAATAAAAATTAAATGAGTTTTCCTCAAAGTGATTGTTTTATATCTCCTCCTTGTCTTATTCAAAGACACCACTAATACTCTTTCATCATCAGAGCTTGGAACCTTAGAGTTGTATTTGAGTAGAACCTTTCCACCAATCCTTATATCCATTGAAATTGTTTCATCAAAATCTTCTTTAAAAATGCCTCTCATTTTTTATGTTACCTTTTATTTACCTCATCAGCATTCATTTATTGTATCCTTCTTTGTGTATAGTGCCATTCTAGGCTGTAGGAATACAAAAAAATGGGGAATGCAGAGGGGCTTAAAATATTGTTGTTTTGTTATAAATCTCACTATGAGGTGTCATATGCTTAAGCTATATCTTTACTCTTTTCTTCCAGGAATGCTTCAACAGCTGCCTTCCCTGTCCTGTCTTCTGTTTTGCACACAACCAGACAACTCCTCTTTCTACAGCACATTGTGCTTCTCAAAAAATCTTCAAAGACCCAGTTGTTTTTTTTTTCTCATCTGGCTTAAACACTTGTACCTGGTATCCCAGGCCCATTATAATCTTCTAGTCCACTTGTTTCTCTCCTTCTAATACATTTCTCTTTACCTTGGTATTCGTCTTCCCCTTTCTTCAAACCATCAACCCACTTGCTCACTCTGGCTTCCTTTCACTTCCTGTTGTTGTGGTCACTGATCACATTTCTTTTCTCTGTGATGCCCTCTGGTTCCCCCAGCCCATATATACTACCTCTGTTCTCCTTCCTCCAGGGTACTATGGGACCATTTTCATTGATTCCTACATTCTGACATTACGTTAAAAGTTCTTGGCAAAACACCGCGCACATCTGAATCTCTCGAGGATTATTTCCCTTATTAGTCCTATCTAGTTTCTTGGCCAAGAGGACCAAGCCTCATACTCCACTCTCCCTTGTGTGCTCAGATAGCTTGATTGCTGTGTGGTAAACCCCTGTAGGCTGATAGATTATAGACTCAAAACTTAATTTTTTGTGGCTTTAACTTCAGTTTAATTTTTCAATTGTATTTTCTTAACATAATGTGAAATTTGGTCAAAGAAGTTCTGAAAAGAACAACCCAAGCCATGTTCAGTATTCAGTCCTTGATTTTCTTTTAAATTGTCCTGATATATTATTGCAAATGCTAAGATAGAATTTTTCTTGCTCTACCACTCAACTGTATGTCCTGTGATTGGATTTTTATTATTTCTCTACTACTCCTGAATTTCTTTCATACACATTTTTAGTCCTTTTTTTATATATGCATTAGTTGATCTCAGAGGTGGAGGTAGTTTTGGTTGATTTTTTCTGTTCTTTTTAAAACATATTAAATAGACTTTCTCAAGTTATAAAAGTAATATCTACTTTTTAAAACTTAATATATATGTTTTATTAGTAATAATAAGCATTTATATGAGGTATGATAAAAATATGAATGTTTAAATAAAAAGATTTATCACAGTAAAAGACACATTGCTATTAATCCCCCTCAAAATATTCCCTTTCAATAAGCCAGACAGAAAAAACAAAGAACTGTATGACTTCACTCATATGCGGAATATAAAACTGAAAGCGAAGAAAAAAGAAATGAAGAAACAAATAACCCATGGACACAATCAATAGTTTAATGTTTATTCGGGGAAGAGTATGATAGGTAGGGGAGAAAGGGGAGGGGGTGGGAGAGGAGGGAGGGGAAGCTAAATATAAGGTGATGGAAAGAGAACTCACACTGGATGGTGAACTTATACAACAAGTTGACACTGCACTGTAGAACTGTATGCCTGAAACCTATGTAATCCTTGCTAACAGATGATACCCCAATAAGTCTAACAATAAAAATGAATTAAAAAAAATAAAGTAGACTGTTCTAACTGTTAATAATTAAATGCTTTTAAATATAAAAAAAAAATTCCCTCTCACTTGAAACACACTTATCCCATCATTCTTGCCACTTTCTGAAGCAGTTCTGTAAGCGCTCTTTCAAAATTGTCTTTAGTTGCGCTGTTGTGGCTGCCTCGGTGTCCTGAATTGATTCAAAACGTTTACCTTTCCTGATCATTTTGACTTTGGGCAAGACCCAGAAGTTGCACAGTGCCAAATCCAGTGAATAAGGTAGATGAGGACACATTGTAATGTTTTTATTTGACAAAAATTGCCATAACAGAAGTGATGGGTAACCTGAAGCGTGTGTGTGTGTGTGTGTGTGTGTGTGTGTGTGTGTATGGTCCATGTATATATACAAGGGCTATATAAAAGTATCCAGTCACGTAATATGCAAAATAGAGGCATTTATGCCAGGATTTTTTCCAGACAGTACCATATATGCACACATATACACAGTTAGTCTCTTCCATCTCTCTCCTTTAAGGCTACCTCTCCTCCTCTCAATAAATGTGGAAATAGTTCTGATTTCTTTCACACCAATCTCTGTGCTCATACAAATATATGGAAATATACATATATGCATATGTATATATACACTTACATACTTATATACAAATATATATACGCATGAGAGAATTAAACCACATATACACATTGTTCTACAGTTTCACTTTTATCCCCTTAGTAATAAAACATGAACACACTCCACATTAATACATAGACCTAAGTCATTATTTTTTTAATAATTGTATAATATTATGAATACATCATAATTTATTCAGTTATTCCTTATGGATGGCCATCCAGATTATTTCTAATTTTTTACTATTATAAAATAAAATGCTGTGGTAAACATTGTTGTTTTTAGGCCCCTACATACTGGTAATTTTATTTCTGTAGCAAAGATTTCTTATCTTTCTTTCATAAGTAACTAGTAGGATTGCTAGATATGATATTGATCTATAATAAGGAACATATGTTTGGTCTTTGATCCACTTTCTTTCACAGCGCTCCTAAAACCCTCGGAATTTTCTGTGGTAAGAGTTATAAAGGTGTCTTTTTTTATGTTAATGAGATGACTTCTGGAAAGCACTTAGATAACCTAAGGATATTGGCATGCTGCCAAAGGCAATCACCCATGTTAGTGGTTCCCAACATTTTTTCCGTTTTTATACCTCTTTTAAACTCATTTCTATAAATCATACCCCTTGTTTTTAAACCAGCTTTTTAAAAATACAGACACTCTTGTTCAGTGCCTATCTTAATGTAAAATAGTGGAAATAATTTAATAAATAATAAGAGAAAAATTATTACATGAAATGTACAAACCATAGATTTAACAGTATTCATAACAGTTAAATAATTATAATGATGATCAAGTATTTAAACATTAAATAAAAACACTACTTGGAAAGAATCATGATTAAAGATAATGCACTTAGTCAATAACTAAACTGATCAAATAGTTTAGTTATTAGCTACAGAAGTATTTAAATGTTTGGGGTAATTCTAGAAACACTCTAGGTGGATTGTTCTGAAACTGCATAATGATTGGTGGAAGAATGGTTTGGAAGACGGGTTCATAGCCATGCCCTCACCAATCATAATTCTCTAATGTGATCTAATTTTGAAGTGTCTCCATTAACGGTGATTCAGACTTAACATTTATTGTTCCTTAACTAATGCTTTGTACTTTTTTACTTCACTTGTTTTTTTGCCACTACTGATTATTTTTTGCATACCCCTGAATGACCCAGCACATACCCCTGGAGGTACATGTATCACCGCTTGAGAACCAATAAAGCACGTGATTAGAGCATTGGAACTTTCAGTACTCATGCCCTCTTCAGCCTCCATGGCCAATGATTTAATCGATCATGTCTATGTAATGAAGCCTCCATAAAACCCCAAAAGGACAGAGTTTGGAGAGCTTCCAGGTTGGTGAACACATGGAGAAAATAGAACAGTGGGGCACCTGGAGAGGGCTGGGAGCTCCATACCCTTTCCCCATACCTTGCTTTATGTAGTTCTTCCATCTGGCTGTTCCTGAGTTATACCCCTTTATAATAAACTACTGGTCTAAGAAGTAAAATGCTTCTCTGAGTTTTGTGAGCAGCTCTAGCAAATTGATCTAATCCAAGGAGGTAGTCTTTAGAACCTGGTCATTCATTCAGAAATACAGATAAAAACCTGTACTTGTGATTGACATCCTGAGTTGAAGGAAGTTGTTGGAACCTCTGATTTGTAACTGGTCAGTCAGAAGTACAGATGTCAGCCTGTACTTATGCCTGACATCCAAAATGGGATGGGAGTGGGGCACAGGCTTGTGCGACTGAGCCCTCAACTTGGGAAATGTGACACTTACCTTCCAGTGGATAGTATCACAATTGAGTCGAATTTGCAGACATCCTCTTGGTGTCTGAAAATTGCTTCCTGTTGTGTGAGAAGCTCCCACCCCCCCAGCACACACACTAAAATTGGACCCAGAATCTAAAATACTAGATTAAAGTATATTCATATTTTTAATGACACAATTCCAAATTACTGTCCTAAAAAGGATTCTAATGGTTCATAATCCCCACAACCTTAATTTTCTTTATCTTTAAAAATTTTGCTAATTTGATGAGCACCTTCATTCCCCAGTGAAGTCGAACCAAGGATTTGGTCTCAATCTGTGTGTCTTATAGTACATACCAGGTCCTATTATCTGCTGTAATCGTGGAATTGACAATAGGCACAATTTTATTTATTTGATGACAATTTTATAATTTTGGACTTATACTCAGTGCTACTATAGTAATTCTCTAGTCATGAATTGGTGCTCCTAGACATACAACTGCAGAAAGAATTATGAAAAAGCCACATATGTTAATATGAAATACTTTCTTTTGTTTGTTTAAACACATACACTAGTAACTTTCTCTTGAGAGCATTTGAGATCCTTGAACTTTTACTACAAATCCTAATGGAATCTCATGACAATGATAGACATAAACCATTAAGACCATTAGAGGGAGAAAGTCTTATATTAACTCAGTTTGAATTTGAGACATAATGATATTCTATGACAACCAGTTCCACAAATGACTCTTCTCAGTGTGTTCCCATAGAGCTGAATCCCGGTCCAGCAAGGCTAGTCATTCCAGCTATTTCCAACAGCCTTTCAAGTCTGGTAACAGGTACTCCCCATCGCTAATCTCAGGACTGTCAAGATTTTCTAGGAAAAAAATATTGAATGTATTTTTTAAAAAAATATTGCCCCATATTTCTTCAAAAGAGAATGACCACATTTATTTTCTTTATTAAGATGTATAGGGAATTTACCAATTGAAATGTTTGTATGATTTCCTGATAAAAGATAAAAGATGGAAAATAGTATTATATTGCTGAAAGCACTGAAACTATCACATAAAAATCCTATACATACTTTCTATTATACACATCTTTGAAAATAGTAAAATATACAATATTCTATTAAAATAATAATTTGAGTCATTAAAATAAGTTTATGTTAAGTTTAATATAATTGTGATTATAACAAATAATCATTGTTAATATGATCAATGATTATTAAGTTTAGTAAGTCATTAAAATATAAGGGTAGTTACTGATACTGGCTCAGCCAGAAATAAATTTACACAGAAAAATGAAGTATAAACTAAAAATTAATAACACAAAAACAAATCAACCAGAAGTACTTTCCTGGCTTCCAAAAGATAGCTTCTAGTAGCAAACTTCAATATAAAGTGTTTATAGTTGATTTGTTTTTAAAAAATTAGTTGTTATTTAAACAAACACTATTGAACAATTTCTGTGTGCCACCCCTGGAAAACTTGCAAGAGTCTGGTTGTGGAAAACAAATTTGCAGAAATAACTGTAATAAAATGCCATTTGTGGACTAAAAGCAGTATATACAAGGTACTGTGGTGGCACAAAGGAGGGTTTCACAAGCAGGGTAACATTCAACCTGGGTACTTATAGATGAGCAGGTGGCATCTTGGCAGGAAAGTGCGAAGAAGACCACTCCAGAGAACAGTGTGTGCAAAAACATATTTTTAAGAGAAACACAAGTTAACTTGGATAGACCTGGAGCATTGGTTCTCCAATAGAGGTTATTTGTGCCCAAGGGATTTTTGGCAACATCGGTGACATTTTGAGTTGTTACAACTTGGGGTAAGTGTGCTATCAGCATGCACAAGGCAGAGGGCTGGGTGCTTGCTAAACATCCTGCAATATGCAAGACAGTCACACACAACAAAAAGAATTATCTAGCCCAAAACGTCAGTAGTGGAGAGGTTAGGAAACCCTGGTCTGGAAACTCTGTGAAATACCTAGAAGCAGGGTGAGTTTGAGATGCGTAAGGAGGAGAGGTCCTGAGGGAATTTTGCTGTGTATTTGGAGCTTTGGCATCATTGCTAAGTGCTCCTTCTTTTGGAAACACCCATGACATTGCAATCTCCTGATTGCTAGAATCTGTGGTTTTTCTATTCTATCTCTGTTTTCTTCTTAGACTCCCCCTTTCTACCTTCATTCCCATATATACTGGAGTGTTTCCAGGGACTGCACTCCTGACTTTTCTATTTTATAACTTCAGACACTATCCCTGGTTGATGTCATTGCCTCTCATGGACTCATTCACTATAAATATGTGGGAAATAGTAGAGTAGAGTAGTTAAGAACATGGATGCTAGAAATAGGGGTTTAAACCCTGGTTCCAATATTTACAATCTGTGTCTTTTTTGGCAAGTTATTATAAAATGGCAATAATAATACTACTTATTTCATATGGTTGTAGGGAGACAAAAGTGAGCTAATATACACAAAGCACTTAGACCACATAGTACATTCTGTATCCATACCAGAATTTCTAAGCCCGATTGTTGAACTGCTAGATGATTCGCTATGTAAATGTCTTACCAGCTTCTAAAATGGATCATGTCCAAAACTGAGTTAATTATCTTTCTTGCTCCCTTCCCCAATGATGCTATGAATAAACTTTTATTCATGTATTGATGGTACTGCAATCATTAAGAATACTTAGCAGTCTTCCCAGATAAGTTTCTCTCCCTCATGTCTCATCAAATCAGCTATTAAATTATGTTGACTTTATTTCTTACACACTTCTTGAAACTGCTCCTTTCTCTCCATCTCACTACCACTGTGTATTAAGTCAGCCTTTTATTGTCTTTCACCTTAACTACCAAGCAGCAACATTCTAACTAATCCCAACCCTAGTATTGTCTCCTTCTAATCTTTTTTTCACATACCTAATGGAGAGATTAATACTTCAGTGGCTCCCCCCATTACGTATAAAATAAAATCTAAGGTCCTTAACTAATCATACAAGGCCTACTGTTATGTATATGTATCCTGCCTTCTTTATAACTTCATTATTTGCCATTCTTTAACCTGAATTCTGATAGAGGATGCCATTTGAGAAATAGAGTAATTCCCCTTTTTCCATATCTTCTTTGCCAGAAATGTATCCATTTACCTAACTTCTACTTATCCTCTATGCCTCACAAAACATGTTTATAATTTTTCTGTCATCCCATAACATCTTCTATTGAGCTTCTTCCATTTTTCTTTGATGTTAATGGCAATTTAGTCATTGGGGAAAGGGTATTTTGTCATAAAAGGAAATTTAGTTATGACACAATCGCAGCATGTAGTGTAGAATCTAGTGCAAGGTAGGTGATTAGAAAATGTTTGGAATCATCGGTAGGTACACTGTCATTAGTAACATGGAAGAGTGAAGGAGATAGCTTGGCAGACTGAGAGAGACTGGGATGGAAACATAGAACCATGTGAAATCCAGCAACATGGAACCTTGAGAAAAAGTTGCTGGAAAAGTGGGATAATGACCTTGGAAGAATAATGACATGGAAACCAAAAGAAGATAGAATTCCAGAAGAGAAAGTAGTCAGCCATATCAAATACCACAGAAAGCTATGGAAAAAGCCTATAAAGAACCTATGAAATTAGGCATTTCCTGGGAGAGTTAAATTATAATGGTGTACACAGAAATCTAAATGCTGTGTGTTTAGAAATAAATGAAAGGTAAAGTTATAAACACACAGCATTTAGATTTCTGTGTATACCATTATTGAATGAATGCATGAATAAATGAATGATTGGGTACAACGTGCTAGAATTAAGGGTAGAAAAACTCAATTGCTTCTATGGAATTATTTTATATGTAAAACACTTTATAGTTTTATGTTTTTTATTAGATTGCTTTTCTACTTTAAAAAGAACTCAAATTTCAGGTGTATGTGTTTGTGTGTAAAGTTCCAAGGTGTAGTCGGACTGTCTGTTCCTATGTCTCTGACTATGAACCCAGGAAAGTGGTGTCACTTACCAATCAATGAAGAAAAGTGCTGGGTCTTGAAGTGCTGACTCTGAACCTGGGAGGGCAGCCAGACTGACAATACTCATTCAACGATTCAGAATGTTCATTTTAGTCTTGGGAAAATTTTCGAGGTGAAGGTAAAAATAAATAGAAGAAGAAAAATCTGAACTAGGAGACAGAGTAGTCCAGGTTTTAAATTACAGCTTCTGACCAGTAGTAAAGATAACAATTAATTATTTATATTTTTCAACAGAAAGTATATGTTTAGAAATACTGCTGAAGAATCATTGTTGCATGTAAGACTTTCCATTCACTAGGAATTTGTGGAAGGTAAATTGATGCCTGAATATTCTTGTGATTTTTACCTGTTTGAACAAATTTGATACCTTCCCATGGTGTACTTCTATAAATCAACTCAAGTTGATTTCTTGGAATCAGCATAATTAAGAAATGGAAAAGGTAAATCTTCAAGTCTCATGACTTTATTATATACAACAAGAATCCAAAATAGAAGACTGACTTACTGTGTTGAGTATGAACCCGAGATCACCCTTATGCTAGATGGGTGCACAGCCTGGGACCAAACTCAAATCCTACCACCTTCTATTTGATTCCCAGGGCCTCTAGACTTACTTGCATGGTCCAGTTCTCTCAGCTCAGCCTCTAGGGTGCACTCTAATGGAGACACATGAAGGCATTTTCTAGTGCCATGGGCAGTGTTGCCCCATTCTTAGTTATCCTATGGTATCAAACTGATATAATTGTCAGTGTTTTAATGTATGTAGCTTCTCCTTAATGATTTTTCAGTCTTCTGAGGAAACATAACACCAGTATAGATGTTATTTTTTTTGACAGTCCGATGAACCTGTGTGCCTTACTTCAGGTAACTGCAAAAAGTTATTGCATATGAAGCTAGAAATGAACATGATTCCTGTACTTATATTTATTAACTATATTTGCCCAGTAGCCTACATAGGTCTGTTAAAGCAACTCTGTAGTAATTAAGATCTGTCCAACATAATGGCTTGTCTTCATTCACTATCTCTCAAAACATTCCTATAAACTTTAATATGTGTCAGGATTCACCCCAAAATTCCCCAAGGGGAGTCCTCTAGTAGAGTCATAGTTCCCAAACTATGAACTCTTAGCCTGTGGATATAGGGCATAGGCTGTTTTCAAGGGGCAATAAATCAAATTTCTAAACCAAAAATATCTACTATTCATTTAATAAATTTATTGAGCTGTTTCTGTGTGCCACATAATAATTTCACAACAACCGATGCGGTGGGAAATATTTTAAGCTCATTTGAACAGATGACAAAACTGGGGCACAGAGACGTTAAATAATTTGCCCGAGGTAATTCAGGTATTAATCAGTGAATGTTAATTTAGCATAATTTGAACACTGGTCATCTTAATTCAGATTCCATGTCCCTATATAGATACCATTAGATAACTAAAAATAAAATTTATGGTTAAGTGTTACTGAATTATTGGAAGTTTTCCATTGGCATCTTTTGGCATCTCAAAACATGAATCATATATAGATAGAATGGAAGTTTGGTATAAAGTCCATAACTTATTTTGTGAAATGCTTGAATTCCCAAAGATGTCTGTAATAACTGAAAAGTACTCTCTGAGTGACCCTCTTGCCCACTGTCATAAGGCACAAAATAACATGTTCAAAATAAAACCCATAATACAAGCCTGGATGTTTTATAATTCTCAAAGGAAAATTATGAACTAAACTTCAAACACACTGGGGAATGATGAAAATGGTCAGATTGTGGTGCTCTATGAAGACACATTAGACTAGACCGAACCTGGGTCCTACCTTGGACAGCATCTGTTATCTATCCTTACTGTTAACTTTGAAGAAGGTAATAGCAAAAACATAACACTTAAGTCAGACAGCTTGCCAGGAACCTGCATGAATTCTGATTGCTTATGCTTCTATTTTTTTTCTAATGCTCTTTTTCTATGACTCTTAATTTTTTCAGCATAATTCTGGGTGAAGTTTCACTTTGACTTGCATTTCTGTCTTTTTCTAAATATAAAGCATCCTGATCTCCTTGGAGGAAAGGTGCTATAGGGATGTAATATAGAGACCAAGTAAAATTAGAAATATTATCACATTAACATCTTTTTTTCAATAGTTTGATACTTTTGACAACGTACTATTTTAGTATATCATGGGTTTTCACAGTGATTGTAAATTAAAGGTTACTTGACTTGGTAAATTCTCGACTTTCTGAGAACTCCATTTAAGGGAATCAATATTCACTGTCTCTTTTTCTTTTTTAACCAGTATATGCTAATGACTAAAATAAATACTAGAAAAGATAAAAAGAAAATGGAAGAGTTAAGTGTAAACAGCAGGCAAGTTCATTGCTAGGAGAAACACGACAAATTCTTGAACCATTAACTCCAACTACTGTTTTTAGACAGATTTTGGTTCAGATTTAAATAACTGAGGCAGTGCAAACATGTTCATGCCTTTTTCTCACCCTCCCCAAGACCCTGCACTTGAGTAGCAACTGAAAGACTGAAGCTATCTATTTTCCTGTTATCTCTTGTCAGTAAAAGTAGGCATCAGATGGATTGTGCAATAATATCTTTTTAGTGTTGTTTTTGTGCCTACTTGAAATAACTTATTTTACTTAAAATTAGCAATATATTCCTTGACTCCCAAACTTCCAAATTAGCATTTGGAAACATAAAATTGTTTATTGGCCTGCTTTGCAGAATAAATAAATATCTGTTCAGCACCGCTAGTTTAAACCCATGATTTAGAATTCTTTTAAATGTGCTAAAATTAACAAGAGTTAACTCAGTGGGTAAAGAAAGTGACAATACAAAATAATAAGTCATGCTGAGAATTGGACATTTGACAGAATTTCAATTTTTAATCTGGCCTCCCACTTTGGGTGATCCTTCCTTTTTGGTAACAGATCAGAAAATATTTGCTTATCAATAAATGTAGACAGTTGCAATACCACAGCAGACCTGGGTAAACCTGAAATTTAGAAGGTAATGCCAAGCCAGAAGAATAGCTGGAAAGAATATGGTTTGATTTTCTAAACCACCAAGTGATTCGGTAATTGTAGTTTATATTGGCAACTGAATTCAAGATGTCACAGTTTAGTAAGGGGCTAAGGTCAGTTATTACTTCATTATAATTACTCAGCAGCATCATTATATTGTGTTTGATTGAGTTTCTTTCTTCTGAGAACTAAAGAATTGTAAATCTCTCTCAATTTGTGTTATATGTATATTTATGTTGTTATCTAAAAGAAAATGCTAATTTGAATTCTTGTGGAAGTTAAAGTCATTCATAATAAAATAAGCTTGGGCCCTCCATATATGAATTATCTTCAGTAATATTGTAGTGAAAAGTCATAATCCAATTAATAATGTAAGGAAATGGTTATCTAAGTAAAAGAATAAATCACTCTTAAGACTTTTATAATTAACATTTATATTCATCTAATTAATACAACAATTAGAACTCATTCTTGTTTATTAGTTAAAATTGAGTCACTTGGAGTCACTACTTCAAAACTATGTGTCTTTATTATTTTTTAAATCTTCATTTTTCAACAAATTGTATAGGAAATTTGTATTTATAGAAGCATTATATTGTACCAGTGCTTCATTTGACTGGATTAGCAAATCGTTGTTAATGTTATATAACTAATTTCCTTCATCAGTTTGAATAAAATTATAGCTGACTAGCAGTACTCTGTGGTATGAAAAAGTGAGATTTTTTAAGTGTAGAAAAAGTTTAGAAATACAAGCTTACTCAATAGTATAAAGGATTTTTTACCAACCACTTCAACACCATTTCTAGTAACTGTCAAAACTGACCAGTAGAATAATAGAAACATTATAGTACTTACAAGTGCGAACTCTAGTCAGAGAGCCAGGGTTCGAATCCTGCCTCAGGTGGCAGCCTTTGAACCACAGTTGTGATAACTGTATCTTACCTCTATTGGTTGGTCTAGCCCATTCCTACTGGGAATGCAAAGTCTCTGAAAATGTCCCTGTTCTAGAAACATTGTGTTACTTTTAGAGAACCCCATTTTATTTAAACTTAGTAGTAATTTTCCTGACTTTTAAACTTCCAAATTAGTATAAAATTGTTTGTTGGCCTATTTTATAGGATAAAATAATTGTCTTTTTGATTAATACTGATATTTTAGGACAGGCATATCCATCCTGCAGCCCAGGATGGATTTGAACGTGGCCCAACACAAATTCTTGAAACATTATGAGATTTCTTGTGACCTGTTTTTTGCTCATCAGCTATCATTAGTGTTAGTGTGTTTTATTTGTGGACCAAGACAATTCTTCTTCCATTGTGGCCCAGAGAAGCCAAAAGGTTGGACACCCCTGGTTTAGGAGTTTACCACTTACTAGCTTTGCGCATGGACCAAGTCACTTAAATCCCCAGAACTGAGTTTCGTTGCCTGAAAATGGGGAATGCAATAGGTCCATACATTTTACCTATTGTAAATAATATTTCATGTTTTGTTTTCCTTTTTAAAAATGTCCTGACTCTTCTGTAATGGAGTTGTGATAAGGTAGTAAATGTTCAAAGGCAGAGAGAAAAATTGAAGTGTTAAGGACTAGAATGTAAATAATCTGAGGTTAAGTGATCACCTCACGAACTACCAAGGTTTGTAGGTAGGGCAATTAAAAACATAAAGATAAATAACGCAACTGTGCTTCAAATAAGAAAATATTCTCATTTTGTTAATTAAAATTTTAAACTGTATAGGAGTCTAATTTAAAGTTTATTAACAATATTTTAAATAGAATTTAAAATACAGATTTTAATAACTTATTTACTGAAAGACATTCAAGAGTATTCTAAATCATCCAAAAAGGAAAAGATTAAAGATATTTAGCATGTGAGTGTATTGTGTTTATTTACCGTACTCACAGTCTTTGAAATTGGATACATCACATATTATATATAATAAATACCAGTTAAGCCAAATATAGCATTTACTTAATCAGAGTCACTTATATTCCAACCATTCTGAGGAAAATGAATTTTAATATTTTGCAAATTCAAAACAGTGAGATTCTATATTTAAATACATTGTGTGTGTGTGTGTGTGTGTATGTATGTATGTATGTATGTGTGTGTATCTGTATTTGCTTACAGTTAAAATGTCATAAGTCTCTATTGTGGTTGAGGTAGTGGGAAACAGCAAAAAAAGGAAGCCCACTGTTTTATTGTGTTGTCAGATGTTGGGAAGCTTAACTGACAGGTTTGCTTCTTTGACAGTATTTTCTATATGCCTATGGTTTGGACAGTACTTCTCTTTAGTCACATTTTGTGTATTTGTTTTGGCATTTTCTTTTTCTGGCTCTCTCAGTTCATGACTCCTTTTTGCTGGGAATGATATCTCTCTGGAAGTACTGTCAGTCCCACAAAATTTTACAGCAATAAAAATATTTGAATTTCTTGTAGCAGTCCTTGTTCTATGTGTAATACATAAATCACATATACACGCAGACAAAAACATACATAACTTTCTTTTAAATTTGACACTGCTTGGCTGCCAAAAAAAAAAGAAACCTGCCTTTTTTTTTTTTTTTTTTTTTTTTTGGAGAAACGATTGAACTTATTGTGGAGGAACCTTGAACAGCCCTACTTTTACCTTCAGAATGTCCTTTTGAGAATAAATCCATAAATATATTTTGCTGTAGTTCAATCCACCTTCCCTAAATAGTACTCTAAAAATTCTCTTTTAGCATGTCAGTGTACACAGTGTATACCTTTGAGTCATTGGCATGAGTAAAGACATGGTTCCTAACAGTTTTATTGACTAAGACTCTTGTTTCGGGGATGCCGGTACTCTTCGGTGACCATTTACAATGACACAATCTGCTAATGTTTTGTCATGCAGAATGCCCCTCACTTGTTGAAAGATGAAGAATGTCTCACTTTGTGTGGCCATCAGACAACTGTATCACTCTCATCCATTCAGTTTCTCTTTGGCAAGTGTCCTGGCACATATGTCCTAGTGCCAGCTCTCCCAGAGGAAACTCTCTGGACTCCAGAGAGAGATCACACCCTGCAATTTTGTCAATCTGGGAGCATATCAATTTCCAGAAGCCCTGAATAGGGGGCAGTTACCCCCATATGTGCTTAAGTGTACCCTTTGCACTGCATCCTCCTCAGTGATTGTCAGGACTGTCATCAAATATTTTCCCAATATTACTAGACATTAGGAACCACTAACTCAATAGAGTGAGCCTTGGATTTAAGAGTAGTTTTGTTCTGTATTCTGATTACATAGAATAACTTTTGCCTTTAATTTTTCTGTTATTCAGTTAAGAAATATGCCACTTTTTGGAGGGATATTATTTTGGAAAGGGCCTTGATTTAATACGTGTTAGCAGCAGTTATGAGTTGCGTTGAATTAATTTCTTCTCATATTTTCAGGAATAGTGAGTTGGAAGAAAGAAAGACAAACATCTAAAGCAGCTTACCTTAATATTTTGGGGTCATCATCTCTTTGCAAACAATTGTAGATTTTGTTTATCTGAGTTATTAAAATCAGAAATAGCAAAACTGCTTGACATTTAGACATTGTTTTGAATTATTAATGTGAGATCTATTTCAAATAGGTTAAACTGTTGCATAAACTCAAAATAGTTTTTCCAGGAATAAACAAAATGTGAATGTTTTGAAATGGAAATTTTTTT
>PVJL010008241.1:0-68743 GCA_004026885.1 Lyroderma lyra
GGGGATGGGGGAGGGGCGCGCAAAGCCTCAGACTCTCACCAGATGGAAGGTGGGGCCATTCGCGGAGTTCCATGGAAAGCAACAGCACGGGGGATAAACATGATTTTCAGTGGCTATCAAAATTTGACTAATAGTTACGCGGTTGTAATGAAGGTCTCAGACAGCCATGCTGCCTAAGATTCTCATATACTGCTTGTTTTAGGGTTTTCGTTACATAATGATCTTTAAGAAACAAAAACATAAATAATCATGTCATTTCCATATTTTAGACCTTCAGTGGCTTCCCATGATACTCAGAATAAAATGCAGCATACTTCCCAGGGCCTCTGTGACAGCTTGGCGACAGCCACGCGTTCTCGGCGCCCCCCGAGAGGAGCGGGGTCGGACGCCCCTCACTGTGCGTCTGGGCTGCCCGAAAGCCTTGTGGGACCAACACGCCGCCGGGCTCTTCTGAGACTGCCGAGGGCCGAGGGCCGGTGTCGGGAGGCGTGAAGGTTGGGGCAAGGCTTGTTGCGGGGGAAGCTTGTGCTCACGTCGCGGTCCGAGTGCCCTGAGAGCCACGCCGCAACCCTGTGAGCAGAGCAAGGCGTTCGCGGAGACCCGGGGTGGGAGAGCCGCTCAGGGGGGAGAAGGCCGAGGCGCGCCGAGGGGGCCCGCTCCACCCGCCCCAGAGCGCACCGGACGGCGGGACGCAGAGAAATTGCCTGCAAGGAGCTGCCGGGATTCCAACCTCCACATTGTGAGACAAAGACAACCGTTGTTTCAAGCCCCCAAATTTTGGGGGTAATTTCACAGAAACGGAAGTCCCATCAGTAATGACCACAGCGTGTTCCTTGCCTCTGTCTGAGTGCGCCCCGCCCCGTGTCCCCTCTTCCGCACCGTGCAGCGGCGGCGCCGGCTTCCCCGAGTGGCCAGCTTGTCCCCAGCCAGCACCCTGGCACCTGCTCTGCCCTCTGCCTGAACTCTGACCCCAGATCGTCACCTCTGTCTCGTCATGGAGCTCGTCTCACAGTTTCAGTTAAGCTTCTAGATCACTTCATATGAATGAGCCTCCCTGCACAAACCATTCTAGCTTACCAGTATTCTTGGTGTTTCACGGCACCTGGAATGTCTGGAACGATTCTGTTCATTCATTTCCCACTTACTGATTCTTTTGCTAACTAGAATGTGAACTTCTGTGGTTTTTTCACAAAGGTGTTCCTAGTACTTTTACATTCAATATACATTTTTTAATGAACAAATGTAAAAGTGCTTTGACCCTAAGGGGTTTCATTATTATTTTGCAACAAGAAACTATCCCAAGAAACCACTGAATGATAGAGAAATGCAGAGTAGGATGGATTTCGACACAAACCAATAAGATATACCGGTAAGATATAGAAAACTGTAATTTTCTAGGAATGTAGACAGTTAGGAACATCCTACAATTTCAGTGCCTTTATGTTCACTTGAGTCACACATAGCAGTTACATTCCCTGCTAATATCCCTTTTAGAAAGCTGACAGTTTGGTTGTACTATTTTTTTAAATTTAATTTCCCCTTGGCAACTGGCTCAATCTTAAGTTATTCAGCATTTGTCCTTTAGTAATAAAATGAAACGTATGGTTTTTGTTTTGTTTTATTTTTTGTTTTTTGTTGTTGTTTTGAGTTTACCCATCCATAAAGTCATTGACCAAAGAGTCCAGGAGAATGTGAAATGTGTTAATCATTTAATGAGAAGTCATTGGCCCCTTTCAAAGAAGTGAGAATGAGCTCACAATCCAATTCATGTGAATTTCTGTTTTGCTTTACATGTAATACCTCATGATCACTTATGGAGAAGACTGTCACTAATTACAGTATTTAGGCTAACCAAGCAAGGGGAGCAAGAACATAGAAAGCTGAACAAATTGGTAGAAAAAGCTTCTCTTCAGGAGTTTCAGTGACAAGAAGTTTGATTCATTTGATTTCAGGAAACTTATTGGCATGGTAAACTATGTAATGGTCAGCATGTATCAGGAGAGCAAGGTTAATATACATTACTATATTACACATTTTGATATAGGGAGTTAGAGAAACTTACTGATTCGCAAGGAATTGAAACGTTGAAATGGAAATCCAGGCTTTGAGATTTCCTAGAATCTCTGAAACCATCTTGCATCTTTCTCTCCATCTGCCTGTCAACATGACTTTCTGAAATAACTAATCTCAAAGGAATATTTTAGAAAAAAAAATCATGTGGATGTGTTTCCTCCCTCTTAATAAATGCCAGTCTTACACAGTGTTTTCTGTCAGGAGTTTCTGTTCCAGCTTTAAAAGCCAAAAGAAAAGCTGAAAATGAGTATACCAAAATGAATTTAAAATGCAAATGCAGATTCTGCACAATAGCAGCAAAAGCTAATTGCAGGTTTTCTTCGGGCTTGGCTCCATTGACAAAGTGTATTGTCACCTTCCTCCTGCTGGGAATGCCCAGACCACAGCTGCACTGCCACACTTTGACCTCTCAGATAAAATACATTTGAAAAAACAAAACAAAACAAAACAAAACCCAAACCCCAGTTACAGGAATCAATAGGCACTTAACCCTGTACAGTATAGGTGGAAAGGCAACTATATGTGACAGTGTGGTTGTTAACTCATGAGAAATTCCCAGTACAGAAACAGCAGTTGCATATTATAAAGAGAAGGCAGCAAGTCTATATTTCCCAGAGGTCACATAGTATAGAATAAAAGAAGGATTCAATCCCTGAATTAAGGACATTATTTGTTTTGAATCTATCAAGGCTGCACATACATTTCATAGTTAGACTAACTTGGAGTCAATTCTAAAATGTGTAATTTTAGCTTCTTTTTGTTTTTATTCCTATTATATCTGGATACTAGTAGGCTACTTATTATTATGAGCTTGGATTAACTATATTATTTGCAGCAAAACTTTGTTCACTCTTTTAAATCTTAGAACTTGTTCATAAAAAAGTACAAAATCATTTATGGATTTTTTTTTTTTACTGTGTTCTCTCTTTTCTTTGAGTGGGTTGTTGTTATAATAGCATTTTGTCACACAATGTGAGTGATCTTGCACACATGTATAAGAGAGCATACTAATAGATATTAGTTAGGGCCCAGGAGAAAGAATGAATTCACCAAATAAAATAACTGCTAGGAAAAACTTAGTCACACAATTAGAATCTTGAATTTTTTGAAAGGACTCTGGGATTCAAGTTGGGACCATTCTCAATTATGTATGTTAATTAGGACCACAGACCCTGTGGACAAAATAAAAATGCTTTCTTAATCCTTAGCCTTCACTATCGAAACTTGAACTTAATTAATAGAGTTCTATTGGTTCTTCGTGCCCTTTCCTGCCCCCTAGTGGGGGTGCTACTGAGCTAGAAAATGGTCAGTTAGACACCGTGGAGCTGTGAGCGGGAGAGTTAGAATAACCGTTAACCACCCTAGGGCGTAACGTGGTCGCTGGTGTCCAAATGTGTGCCACAGCCCAGAAGCTGTCCGGGCTGCTCATTGAGGGAGGGGTGCCTTGGCACCCACAGAACAAGGGCTTGGCACCCACAGCAATTGTACTGTGTTGCTTTGTACCTATCTCTATTTTTCCTTCCAAGTTTTACCATCTGATGTTATTTTGCCTGATAGCTCATAAGTCCTTTTAGTGATACGTACTCTTTGTGGTAAAAGGCAGACTCCTTTTTCACCTGTATCAATTACCTTGCACAAGGCATCGCATCCACCTGTTTGCATGTCTGATGTACTGGGTTTGAGGCAGAAAGTACACAAAGAGGAGGAAAGGAATTGAAGTTCCTTTCTGAATATCATAGGAAATAGCAGTTTATGTGAAGAACAAGTTTTAAAACAAGTTTTACAGTATAAGTCACATATGTGCCATTCTTAAAGTTTTACCAAGTGAGTCAAAGTACCCTAGGATTCCTCATACATAACTGCTTTTACTTTCTCTGAAATTTCTTGCTTTTAGTTCCAAAGATTTTTTAAATTCCATTTTCCCCCTCTTTGGGATGGGATGAGGGTGGGTAGGAAGTGAACTCTGGGGTTGTCTTCTCAGAAACCTTATGCCTGAGTTTATTCGTGTGAAAACAGAGGGCAGAAAACACTTTTATAGTACCATGCAGAAATATTCTCTTAGCAATTATTTGCTTGAACATTGTGCTTTGTTTTATAAAGTGAAGACTGGCTATTCCTTACTGCAGAGAAGGGGGATACAGTCTGAACATATTTGTTTTATTTATTCTTTACTTACAGAACATTGTAAATATGGTATGTATGCCATCAAATTGAAAAAAAGAAATTTCAAATAAATTCAGAGGTTAGGGAAATCCAAATGCAGGAGAATAACAGAAGGTCAATCAGAAGTAGGAGAATGCTCAAGGAAAATCTAACTTAGGGATAACTGTGGTCGGGCCTCTGTCTCTGATGTGAAGTTCCGTTCTTCTGTTTGATTTTTCTGCCAGTGTTGCTCTGCATGAACAGTTCCTGCCTTCACCAAATGTGTGGGTGCTCCTCCCCTCCCCCACCCAAACCCACAGGTCTATGCTCCTTCCCTCTTGCCTCCAATTGTCATGCTTCTGACGTAGGTTTCTAAAGTGAGCCTGGAAGTTTGAGGAAAAAAGAAGATTATTTATTTTGCTTAGCTCTACAATAGTTGAATAAAAGAAAGAAAGATCAATGTCCTTTTCAGTAGATTGCCAGCTAAGGAAAAATCTCTATCCCAAATAAATGATAGATCTGTGATTGTATTTGATTTGGGGTCTAGGTGATTCTCAAGTGCATTTCCATTTTCTATGATTCTCTGGATTTCTTCCTGTTTAGGATTCTAACATGCTCCCATTTATGGAAAATTGCTTCCTTCTGCTGCCTCCATAGAATGACAGTAATAGTCATATTAATACTAATGATGCAACTATTACTAATAATGATAGCAAACACTATGGAATTTCTTTGTGTTAGGCACTATTTTAAGTGCTACACATTTATCTTCTCACAACCATGCAGTAAAGGTACTATTATTATCTACAGTTATAGATGAGGAACTGGGGGGCACAGATTGAATTAACGTGAAGATCACATAGCCGGTGGGTTTGGTACTGTGATCACCACCAAGTGGTGTGGCTCTAGAAGGAATGTTCTTCACCACAGTGATAGGCTGTTTTTTTATAATAATTGTAAGACTTGTGTATTTACCATCAACAGTGTAAAACAATACACCGCCATCACTGTAACTGGTGGAGTGGCACTCTACCTAATTATCTTGAAGTAGCAAAAAATATCTTGCAGTTACTATATTTCATCATATGAGGCACAGTTAAGTTCCAAGGGTATTTTTGTCTGCATTGATATTCCTGAATTCAACATATAGAAATAGTCAAAATATAGAACCAGACCTGAGGGTGTATCATCCACCATTTACAGCACCAACACATAGGTTTCAGTAAAATAGCATCTATCACATTAAATTAACTTTTAAGTTAATTTGATTATATCCATTGTTTTAACTGTATCTAATATATAGATTTATTTCATTATTAATTTTATTTTTTTCCAATTATAGGAAGTTTATATTTAAGTAATATAAAAAAGAGGCTCCACAATTATTGGTTTTCTTTAAAATGGAAGAATAAATTATTCAAATTTGAAAAAAAATAACACTTTTGAATACAGTCATCCCACATAAAGACATTTGGATTAGTGAAAGACTGCAAATCTGATGGTGATCCCATAAAATTATAATGGGACTGAAAAATTTCTATTGCTTAGTGACATCATAGGCATTGTGACATTGTAGCAAAATGTGTTACTCCTGTTTGTGGTGGTGCTGGAGTAAACAAACCTACTACACTGTCGGTCATGTGAAAGTATAGCACATACAATTATGTACAGTACATAATACTTGAAAATAATAATAAAAGACTATGTTATTGGTTTGTGTATTTACTATACTATTTATTGTTATTTTAGCATGTACTCTTTCTACATATGATAAAAAGTTTTGTTGTAAAACCAAATGCTGTGTTATGCTGGCAGCAGTATCATGCATGTTTACCGTGTCTCTTGATTGCATTATTTTATCTTGTGCTTCATTTAATCTAATGCTGTTTTACAAATTTAGTGTAGCATAAGGGTACAGTGCTTGTAAAGTATACAGTAGTGTACAGTAATGTAGGACTTCACATTCACTCCCCATTCACTCACTGACTCAACCAGAACAACTAGTGCTGTAAGCTCCAGTCATGTTAAGTGCCCTATGAAGGAGTAACACTTAGAAACAATTTCTTCCACCACGTTTTCACTCTACCTTTTCTATGTTTAGATGTGTAGATACTTACCATTGTGTTGCAGTTGTCTATACAGTCTATAGGCAGTTGCTTATAGTATTCAGTATAAATTTGTAGCCTAGGAACAATAGGCTACACCATACAGTCTAGGTGTGTAGTGGGCTATATCACCTAGGTTTGTGCAAGTGAACTCCATGAAATCACCTAATGACATCTCTCAGAACTTCCCCATTGTTAAATCATGCATGACTGTATAGTAAAATTTACATTATTGTATTAGCTATAAATTAGTCTGAAGACATTAGGTAGAGAGAATAGATACAGAATCCAGTTCTAAGAGATTTTACTGATTTTTATATGTATCTAAACCTCTGTGGATCTCTTCTTGCCTCAAACTCAGAGTTTCTTTTGTCTGACTTACATATTAATCACATAAAAAATTCATATGATCACTTTAGTTTAAGCAACCCTAACTCTTGGATTCCCTGAGAAATGTTTTCTTCATAGTACCAATAATTTCTGAAAGTATTCCCTTTATCTTCCTCTAACTCTCCTCTTCTCTAACTATGTCTGGGCTCATGCAGTCTCTGTTGTTCTCAATTCCAGAGATGTTTCTTTGATAAGAAAAAAAAAACACTTCTTCATTATTCATGCATGGATATTATTATTATTACATTAGCAAACATAATTATTTTAAAATAACTAGGATTCAGAGTTAATGGTGGGGAAGGGCCACTTTTTTCATTAAAGCAAGAGGTGGCAGAAATGGAGGAAACATGCTGACTCACAGGGAAAACTTAAGCCTTTAAAATTTTCTAGAAGGAATAATATAAAACAGTAGGATCAACCCTGGCTTTGGAGGTGGACAGTCCTGTGTTTGAAGCTGTGCTCTGCTACCTAATACCATATGTCTGTTTTGTAAACAAGGTTTCCTCTTTGAAGTTTAGAGTCCTCGGGGATAATAACACTTATCATGGAACATTGTTGTGAGGATTATGGATTGTGTGAATTTATGGGCAAATGCTAATATAGTATTTGTACACTGTGTTTACAAACACACCTACTGTATGTTCAATTCATGGCTGTTATTATTATCAGCTTGGACTGTGACTCTTTTATATTGTGGTGAAGAGTTCAATGAGGGCCTACAAGTCTCAAAGGGTAATAGAAACAAAAAATTAAGAAATAGGGATTAAAGTTATTACCACAGGAGCTATAGCCTGAATGTTTGTGTTTCCTCAAAATTCTTCAATATGTTGAAATCCTATTGCTGGAAATGATGGTATTAAGCAGTGGGGCCTTTGGGAGGTGCTTAGGTCGTAGGGGTGGAGCCCTCATGAATGGGTTTAGTGTTCTTATAAAAGAGACCCCATAGAGCACCCTAACCTCTGCCAACATGTGAGGACACAGAAAAAAATGTGGCCATCTATGAACCAGGAAGACAGGCAGACACCGTAGCACACACTAGATCAGCTGGCACCTTGATCTTAGACTTCACAGCCTCCAGACCTGTGAGAAAGCATATTGGTTATTTATAAGCCCCCTAGTCCATGGCATTTTGTTAAAGCCACCCGCATGGACTAATACAACAGAAAATCAACTTGTGTTCCTGTTCCCTGTTTTCAAGGGGGGATTTCTGCCCTCTTCTCCCCTTTATATATTCCTGTGCCTGCCAATGTATTCACTAAAGAGGCTGTTTATAACGGGGTAAGCGGGGAAGAACACATTTTTCTATATTCTTCTAGGTGCTTCTGCTGGCCTAATAATTAAATCAACATGATGTAGATTAATAAGCAGAAATTACAAAATTTAATTATATATGTATGGGAGTGCCATGTATACAAAAGAGAGAGACCCCACATGCACAAGAAGTTCAGAGACAGAAAGGGAAAATCAGGTATCTGAAAGCTGTTCAGAAACTCCAGCCTGTTTTTCATATTACATGGCTGGATACTTTCTGGACAATGGCCTTCTGAGCTAAGGATGAGGTAAGGCGCCTTGAGTCTTCAGAGGTGAGGAGGGTCTTTCACAGGACGCTAAGAAGAGCAAATGTTCAGTAATTAGGAGTTTGCTCTGCCCTATAAATGGGTCAGAAAATGTTATTTCTGGTGATAACTCTTGTATGGGCAAGTCCCTAACTTAAGTTCTTTAAGAGAGAGGTAAAAGTTTCTTGTGAGCATGCGTGGTCTTGATTGCCTTCAGCTCAAAATAACTCACATGTCCAAATGATACATCTTGGGGCAGACTATTCTGAACCCTTAGTAACATAGCACTATGGTAGAAAAAAAGTGCTACTAATCCCAACTGCAGTTTATAACTTGGGGTGATGTTAAAAATATAACCAACCAGGGCACTTGTACCTCGTAGTCCAACTGATAGCCCCGACCATTTCCTGCCATGAACAGTCAAAATGGAGTCAGGCTGTGACAATGGGTACTTTCTAACTAATAACCAGATGTTGTTATATATCAGGAAATGCATGAAAGGGGAAACTGACTCTAACTGTATGATTTCACTACTCAAGGTGAGCTACTTGGAGAAGTACAACCTGTAAAGTGCATATGTACTTCTGCTTGGTTTTCACTTTCAAATATTGCTTCCCCTTCTCCATCAACAAGGAAAAATTCCCAGTTCTTTAATAAATGCAGTAATAAGTGATGTTTTAATCCTGTACCCCCAAAGAGCATAAAATAACATAGTGATTGGAGCTTTTTCATCATATACACCAAGTATATTTTACTTGGCAGCTTTTAATTTGGCAAATATTTAATTTTTAAAAATTATAGGAGACAAAGAATATCCAAATATCTAACATTTCAGTTTAGTTTTAAGATCAGCAGTAATTTAAGTAAATGTGAACTGCACAGCTTTTTAAAATATTAAGAGGTGGACTTGTGTCTGAAGTTTAGGTTGGAGACATGTTAAGTTGGTCTGGAAAGTTTCTAAGAGTCCTTTCACCGTTAGGCGGAAGAGAGACTTTTAGCAAACTCATGCTGTCAGCCCCAGAAAGGGAAGAAGCACAGGAAGGCAAAGCCCGTTCACTACACTCTGGGCGTTTCTGAAAGCACATTGTTTCTATCTAAGTCCTTCGGCTGGGAGTAATGCCGGGGAAATTGCTCACTGTATGTTTCTGTATTAGAAATCCGAAGGGGGCTGAGAACCCTCGTTGGTTATTTTAAACCTTTTGAGGGACTTCTGATCACAAAAGGACAACCAAAAACTCCACAGGAAGTGGATTTTGGGAAGAGTCGTGCTTACAACAATACCGCCTTCCCATCTCATGTATATTGGCAACGTTTAAAGGTACTCAGAACCTCTGGGTTCCCTGTTCATTGACTGGATCATAGTAAAGCCCTTGGTAGGCTGATTTCAACCTGAACGTCAGGGTTCACCACGGCTGCTTCTCCTTTGCTAGTACAGTGAATTAATCATGGTATGATCAGCTCTGGGTCAATTGTCAGTACAAACTCAATTGCTCTGTCCTTAATATTAAGGGTCATACGAACTATTTGTATATGTGGTAAATATGCTACATGGACAGGACTAACTGGGATAAACAGTGTAACTGCACTTGTGCCAAGGACATAGCTGCACACACTGGAGACATCTGGCTTTCTTCAGGTGGTGTGAGTTTTGGCCGAAGCCAAACTCCAGGATGGAGACTGCGTTCTTTGGCCCACCAGCCACGTTGGGCAGCTTCACAGGGCATGTGAGGCCGTTCCAATTGGCAAACAGCCCTTTCCTTTTAATAAAGCCATTGGCAGCTTCCTTAGGGGAGAAATAGAAATGAGAAAGAGCTGGTCTTCACTATGGACTAAGGATGTCAAAACTAATATCGTATAAAAAAATACCTTAAACTTAACTTGTCTGAGAATATCAGTATATTGCCAGAAAAGTCTAAAGCTTTATCATCATCATCATCATCATCACCATCATCATCATCATCATCATCATTACGGTACAGGGCAAAATTTAACAGTACCCTGAGGGCTTCTAGGCTCCCAGAGCAGAATCATTATGACTTGGCAGCTATGTTGCTAGAACATCTTGTAAGCAGGTACAAAGCCAAACGAGCACACATGACCAAGAATACTCAGCAAAGAAGACAAGTTTACTTTATCAGTGAGTTATTGGATCTAACCAGAGTAGGAAAGAACCGCCCCATCTGCTACATGGACAGAGCCATCCAGACTGCAGGACAGCAGCTGGCTGCTGGTACAGACATCATGGGGAAGAAGAAGGGATGTGCATCGGGCCCATTAGTGAAGCCTGGTAAACAAGCATTCCCAGTGTTCAGCACCTTTTATCAGCCCACCCTCACAGAGGAGGGCAACGTTGTAAATCAAATCTGTGTGCTTTGCTGCTCATCAAACATTGATTATTGTTCCCCTGGGCGAGTAGGGAGGGTGGCTAATTATTTGGCTGACTTTTGCATGGATAAATATATTATCCATGCAGACCACATACTTTGTTAGTTCCTAAATTTGCAGATAATATGAGGGAGGAAAGGAAGTTGAGTGGGCCAAGAGCGAGCAGACAACTAGATTTATTTCCACTTATATGGTGGCCTGTAACATGGCCTCTGGAGAATGTTTTCCTTTCTATTTTTTTTCTTTTTTAATACAGTTTTATTGAGGCATAGGTGATGTATATCAAAGTGGACATACATGAAGTGTAAAACTGATAAATTTGTATATGCATGCATATCCATGAAACTATCAGTACATGAAGATAATAACATATTCTTCACCCCAAGAGTTTTCTTGTGTTTCTTTTATAATTTCTTACCATGTTCTTCCCCACCCCAATCTCTTTCCCCCCACTGATGTGCTTTTCATTACTATAGATTACTAAGCATTTTCTAGAGTGCTATATAAATACAATCATACAGTACGTACTCTTGTTTAATTTCTTTCACTCGCTGTACTCCTTTTGAGATTTATCTACATTGCCATGTATCAGCAGTTCATTTCTTTGTAGTGCAGAGTGGTATTTTGCTATGTGGACAAAGGGCCATTTGTCTGTCCATTCACATGTTGATGATATTTGCACTGTTTCCAATTTTTTAGCTATTATAAATAAAGCTGTATGAACATTCATGTACAAGTCTTATGTGGATAGGTGTTTTAATTTATTTTAGGTAAATATCTAAGGGTGGAATGGTTTAATTATATGGTAGGTATTTCCAAAGTGGTGGTACCATTTTACACTTCCGTCAGCACTACATAGAAGTTCAATATTTAATATGGTATTTAAATTTTATTCATTTAATAAGTGTGCAATGGTATTAACTTGTGATTTTAACTTACATTTCCTTAATGACTGATGCTGAGCATTTTTTTTTCATCTGTTTATTTGCAATCTGCATGACTTTTCTGGGGCAGTGTCTGTTCATACTTTCGGCCATTTAAAATTTCTTTTCTTATTATTAAATTTTTAGAGTTCTTTATGTATTCTTCAAACAAGTCCTTCATCAAATACATGATTTGCAAATTTTTTTTTCTAGTGTGTGGCTTGCCTTTTAACTCCCTTAATGTTTTTAAAAGAGCAGATTTTTAATTTCAATGAAGTCCAATTTATCAGTTTGTTCTTTTATGGCTCTTGCTTTTGCTGCAGTACCTAACAAGACTTACTTAAACCAGCAGCACAAAGATTTTTTTTTCTATGTGTCCTCTTTTTTTTTTTTGTCCTCTTTTTCTTTCTTTTCATTCTTTGGTACCAGAACAGAGGTGGCAGAGCTGGTTTCTAGCTGTAAGGCAACTGCTGTGGAACAGCTCTGCACCATTTGGCCACCTGCCCTCTGCATTTGAAGCAATAGAAACAAGGTGGAGCATGAGCCTTGAAAACTTGCTGTGAAATCTCACATTCTAAGAAACAGCCACTAATTGCTTCTACAGGGCTTGTCACAAAGGTTTCAGATGTACTCAGTAGGTTTTTTGAAAAAAAAGCAAAAGCAATTTTATACAGTATTTTGAAATATTAACCAGAGGCCTTTATTATTTAGCAAAACTAGAAAATAGGAAAAAATGTTCTTGGCATTTTAATCTTAAAGTGTAATTAAAATATTCTTTCTTTCAATTTGTGCTGCTCATGCTAATTTGGATTGTATGTTTCTAAAATGTGGGCTTAGCTAATGGCTCAAAATAAATAATGTAGGTGTCAAATGAAGAGGTCTAAGGACTTAGAATTTAAGTTATAATAATGCAGGCTTCAGTGTTCCATTTGGTCACAATTTTTGAAAATATTTTCCATGAATTATAGTTCTGGTCTGAACGCTATTCGCTAAAATTACTTTAGTTCAGGGCATAGTCATATCAGTGGTGTCCAAACTTTTGGCTTCCCTGGGCCACATTGGAAGAATTGTCTTGGGCCACACATAAAATACAATAACATTAATGATAACTGATAAGCTAAAAAACAGTCACAAAAAAAAATCTTATGATGTTTTAAGAATTTGTGTTGGGCTGCATACAAAGCCTTCCTGGGCCGCAGGTTGGACATATCTGGTCTACATAATATTTTCCTAGTAATCCTAGTGTTTTAAGTCATCAAATACAGAAATGAAATTCCTCCCTAAAGTCACTCACTTTAAAGTAAACCTCATACCTGTGAGGACAAAATTATTCTAAAAGTTCCATTTAATTAAGTTAATTCTCATGCAGCAGCTCATCTAAAACTTGCTTAGTTAATGCCATGGGATCCTTTTCCTGGAAATCTATTCTGATGTTACAAGTGATATTGTTTATTACTTTTGGGACTTTTGAGACCACTTTGCAGAAGACATGGTTGCTCTGCAGGGAGGGTGTCTATCCCCACAGCTGATAAAAATAGTTTAAAAGGGTATCAGAAAAGTTGTTTTGCATTGGCAGCATAAAAGCTAGCTGAAGGATTTGGAAATGCTCATATGGAAGGGAGGGAGAGGGGTTTGAATTTCTTGCCATGGACTGCCACTAGAGCAACTGTTAACAATTTAAACAAGGATTATTTTTTGAAGTGAAACTGTGCAAGTCAGGGTTTCTCTCCTTGAGGCGGGCGAAGGACATGGCTGGGCTCATACGTTTTTAGCAGCTGACGTGTTAATGAGACCATTTCCATTAAAATCAGCTAAATACTATAATCATTTGTGGACTTGCCACTGATTTCTAAAGCATTTATCAAACTTCAAAATATGCTTCCAGATTCAATGAAAAATAACTTTTAGATTTAACACGTATGTATCCATAGTCAACATTTATGTTTATTTAACTTGGCTCATATCATGTCCAATTTTCTTTAAAGAGTTGGTATTTTGATGGCTGAACAATGATGGAAATGAAATCTAGTATAGCTTGTAAATCAGTGAATTTTTCAAAATTTTGGCTTTTGTTCTTTTTTTAAAAATAGTCACTAAAATGTCTATATTGACCAAAAAGCCATTCATTAGTAATCAGTAGGTAGCCTGCAAAACTAGGGAGGATGATTCATTTGGTACTACTGAAAAGTAACTGCATCCTAGAAGAGTAGGAAGAAATGGAGTCCTCTGGTTTCTGAATCTGAAAGGAGCGTATTACCTGAAGGGTATTATAATTTGGGGGTAAAATAGTTAATTTGTCAAAACACTTATCTACTCTGGTTTGGTTATAAGAGCTTTCTTTTTTTTTCTTTTCCAAGTTACTTTTATATAAATTATCTTATTGATAATAATATGACTAATATTACTATGTACATCAAAGAAACTAAAAACACAGAAAAGTTAAGTGATTTTGCTCAAGTAACATTGTCAGTTAGGAAAACCAGGATAAGAATACTGGTTTTCATAAAAGCTTTTCCTCTAGAAGTTGCTGCCACTTTTTTGTTGGTTTAAAAAAACACCTCTTTCATTTAATGCGACATTCAACTGTATCTAATTCTGCTTCTGTTAATATCTGTAAATAGGGGAGAGGGAAAAATGGCGGAAGAATGGAAACCCTGAGGGAGTTGCATGTGTTATGCAGACACCTAGACTTCTATTTTCAGGAAACAGGGCTGTTACACATCCCAAGGTTTAGGTTTAAGACTTTAACACTGTGCTGAGGAGTATGTCTCTTACTACAGCCTCTGTCTAGTGCTCTTCTCCGGGATTTCCGCTGAAAGGAGGCCTATCTGTAACCACTCTCCTGTTTGATGGGCTTATCTCATTGTTTGCTTCTGGCCAGCATGTGTCTTCAGTGCTCTGTCCCTTTTGTAAATGAGGAACTCGTGGCTTTATTAAAAATATAAATCTAAATGTTTATGACGTGTGGGGGGTAGCAGGGACAGGAGCTGAGGGGGAAATACAGCTGATGTCTGCTGAAATAGAGTCTATCGGGGGGCTGTGCCACGTGACTTTCATAAGGCTTCTAAGAGCAACAGGAGGTAGCAGAAAGATGATCATTACTCCTCAGGAAAAGGAGTGTAGACCTTTACTTATTCTACAAATAACACATTAATCTAAACTAGATGTGTCCTCATTCATGATAAAACTCTTAAAAGGATGTCTTTCTTCTTCTTATTATTATTCTTTTTTTTTTTAACACAAAATGCCTTTTTGAGCTTTTAATCTGTTTCAGATGACAAAAGAAACGACCCTGATTTTAGCCTGCAAGATATTTCAATAAATGGCTGACTTATTAGGACATTCTTAGAATGAAATAACAACTTTCTTTGAAAACGATATAGATCAAAGGCCACTGAATTTCTCCAACATGTTATCAAGTTTTAAGGGAAAATGTATATTCTGACACCACAAATCCAGTGACCCTCATACTTGGTTCAAAGCCACATTGGATATTTATTGTTGTTTTGAACACCCCCACCCACCCCTTTTTTTCGGTAGCAGCACCTTGATATCACCATGGTTCATTACCTTCTCTCCATGTATATGGTGATGATAAGAATGTACATCAATATACCTTTCTCTAGCTGAGTGGTCATCGTTTGACTCAAGTCAGTCCAATCAGATTCTCTCCTTGGACTTTGAATCATGACAGAATGACACAAGGATGAAAAGTAAGCTTTGTCTAAATTTGTTTCAGTGGTGGCATCCTGACAATAGTGTCAGGAGTTTCTGCTATTAGACACTAGAGCTCCCCTGTTTTCTGTCTTTTTACAATTTTGGTTTCTCAGTCTTTAATCAATTATTTATGCTACCCTAAATAATTTTAATAGATCTCTTTTCTGCATGACAGTTCATATTGGAGGAGCTCCTAATGAAACTTAGGAGATGGCAGGGAAATATTTCTGAAAAAGGTGACATATAAATGAGTCTTAAAGGACCAGGATAACTTTTCCAGGTGGAAAATGATAAAATTTTTTGAAGGTAGAGGAATCAGTATGTGCAAAGGATAAAACACATGAGAGAACAGATGGCATATTGAGAAAAAAAATGATTTTTTCATGTGAATTAAGAGAAATGTTGAGACTGGGGTGTGAGTCAATAGTGAGATCACTCAGGGAAGTTTTGCCATGCTGTAGGCTTTATATTTTATACTGACACTACAGTAAGCCATTAGAGGGTTTTCCACAGGGCAATGCCATGAGCAGTATTACATTTAAAATGGCATGTTGGAAACAGTGTGGGGAATGGAGTGGGGAGGGACAAGAATGCATGTGGGAGGCTAAGCTTGTATTCTTGCTGAGAGACAGTAGTGACCTGGGAAATGGCAGTGGGGATAGGGAAAAAGAGAGGAATTTGAGAGGCATAAGGAGGTAGAATTGACCAAGTTTTGTTTGTTTATTTTTAGTCAGTTTTATTTATTTTTATTAAATTTATTGGGGTGACATTGGTTAGTAAAACTATACAGGTTTCAAGTGTATGATTCTGTATCACCTACGTATTGCATTGTGTGCTCACCATCCAGAGTCAGTTCTCCCTCCATCACCATGTGTTTGAGTCCACTGCCCTCCTCTCCCATCCCCCTCCCACCTTACCCTCTTGTCACCACTAAACTGTTGTCTGTGTGTATGAGTTTTTATTTCTCTGTTTGTTTTTCTAGTTTTCTTGTTGCTTTCCATTTTATATTCCCATATGAGTGAAGTCATACTGTTCTTGACTTTCTCTGTCTGACTTACTTCACTTAGCATGGTAATCTCAAGATCTATCCATATTGTCACAAATGGCAATATTTCATCTTTTCTTCTGGCCGAGTAGACAAAATTTTATAAAAGATTTTATGAAGAGAATAGTGAGAGGAAAGAATTATTAACTCCTGGATTTCTACATTGAGAAACTATATTTTTGGAAGTATCTTAAGCTGAAAATATTACAAAAACACAGTAGAAAGATAATTTTTGTGGAAGAAGATTTATTTTATTTTGGACACAACAAATTTGATGGGTTTATGTGACATTTAACTGTAGATGTTCCATAAGCTGTTATAAATATTGGTCTAGGTTCAGGAGTGAGATCTGAGATGAGGCTAGATATATCTAGATAGAAATAGCTTCTTCTTTTTTTATTGTTAGACTTACTGGAATGATATTGGATAGCAAGAAGCATCTTTTTTGCAGGTCACTCTTTGCCTAACTTCTCTCTGAGTGAGAGTATTCTCAAGGTCTCTGGCCTAGGAATTCCTTACTTCTCAAGATACTCCAAGTACTCCCTAAACAACCTTATCCTTACTTATGATTTCCATAACCACATTGAAATTGCTTGAAAACAAAGTAAAACTCTCAAATATACATTTTTTCTGACATTTTTATCCAACTATATTGTAAATGTTTTCATCTGGTTGTCCTTATCAGTGCCTTCACTCTTAAGAATTTTAAAATTAAACTCATTTTTTTTCCTGAATACCTACCCTGAATAACAAATGAGAAAACTCCCCTTCCTCTTACATTCTCTACCTCAAGTAATGGTATCACCATTTGTCTTCAAGTGATTATCCAGTGATGGCTCTCTTGCTCCCTGTATTAGTGTCCCACTGCTGTAACATATCGCCACAAACTCACCGGCTTAACCAATACAAATTTACTATCTTACAGCTCTAGAAAGTCTGCCACACGTCTTACTTGGCTAAAATCAAGGTGTCTGCAGGGCTGCATTGTTTCTCTGGAAGCTCTAGGGGAGAATCCGTTTCGTCGCCACGTAGAGCTTTTAGAGGTCACTCACTTTCCTTCAAGGTCTTTCCTCCATCTTCAAAGTCAATAACACCAAGTCCATCTCAGACTGCTATTTCTCTCTTTTTTTCCTTCAAATTTTCTTTCACTTTTAAGACTCTTGTGATTACATCAGACTCATCTAGACAATCTAAGGTAATCTCTCTATTTTATTGGTCAGTTTATTAGCCTCCTTAATTCCATGTATAAATATAATTCCCTTTTGTCATGTAACATGACATATTCACAGGTTCTGGGGTTTAAGACTTGGACATCTACTGAGGACCATTCTGCTTACCATCCTCTCCATCCCTCCCATTGTCTCATGCAGCCCCTTCATCAGCATACATTATCCTGTTTTATTTTTCATCATAGTATTTATTATTACCTAAGATATTACTATAGGTTTATTTGTTTATTTATCCCCTTTTGGAATGCATCACAAAGCATTATAAGGCAAACACTTTGTCTTGTCCATTGCTGCATCGAGAGCCATGCCAAATATATAATGGTACTCAATAAATATTCTTTGAATAAATCATTTGTTATTGAAGACTGTCAATTTGACCTTGATGGCATTTTTCACTTATCCATTCCTTTTTATTCATACTATTATTTGTGTTGTTTCAGTTCATTTTCAGTTTTTTTGGGGGAAATTTCACTATTTTAGTAAATCCCTAGCTAATACATACATCCTCAGTTTCTGTATTCTACTTCTAAATGACAGTTTGTTCATGTTAGTCCTTCACTTAAAACTTTTCAGTGTCCCTTTGGGAAAATTTATGAGATTACAAACAGCCTGTTTCTGCCCATCTCTTTAGCACATTTCTTTCTACTCTTCATGGTTTACATTCTAGATATTGTCTCCATTTTCCCACAGTTGTCTGCAAAGCCAAACAAAACATGGGGTTAGCAGGGATGGGAATTAAACAGCAGGAAAGACACTGTTCAGGTGATGTGAGGAACGTTAAGTGGGTAGGAATAAAAATTGTGTGGTAAGTGCAAACAGGATGTCAAAGAAGAAGGAATGACTTAGGCATGGGTTTCTGATCAAGGAAAACTTCATGCTGTAAATTAGGGGGGCTGGAAGACAGGGTTATGGGTCGAGGCTTGAGTGAAATTAAAGAATAAGCTATATATGAAATGGAGGAAATATTATTTCCCCCTGGAAACAAAAAGTACAAAGGCCTGAGAGCTTTGCTGGTATGATCTAGGAATGATAAAAAGAAATGCATTTGAATTGCCCATGATTTCTAGATGCTTGTTAGGAACTTCTAGTTATGGACTCTCTCTAAGAAAATTTAGCCTAGTTTTAAAGTCTGTGGAGTCATGGAGTTGTTCTAGAATGAGGGCATCATGAAAAAAACCCACATTTTTTTCTTTCTTTGAAATTTTCCGAAATAAATTTCTCTGGATGTATGGAGAGAAAATACAGCCAGGATTTGACTCCATTGTCTACGCCTAAAAATTCTTTAACACCCCAGAAATATTTGGGGGATTTTCCTCTAAAATAAACCACAGTGTTTCATTATTCTGAACAGTGGGTTTAATCTTACCATCAGTATGTCCAGGGAAAGCTTGTGTTAAGCCTCTTTATTTGTAACAGGTGTCAGAATTTGACATTTGGTTTGACTTATCCATATTTTTGGAGATTTTAAATAAGAAGGCATCTGAACTATGCATAAACTTGTTGTGTAGAAAGATACTTAGCAGATATATGGAAAGAGCTTTAAAAAAAAGCTTTCAGCAAAATTTTCCTTTTTACTTTAGATTTGAAAAGGCTTGATACTTTTCTGATGTTCTCAGCCAGCTGATTTCAATCCAGGAGGCTAAAAGAATATAGTTAGAAACCTGTTCTTGTAAAATGTTCAGTCTGTCTGAAGCAAGTTTGAACAGGAAGTGTTTGTGAGAAGCCTGTTTTCTCAGAGTCTCCCTCTTAGTTCTATCCAGGAAGCTTCCTCCACACCCATATGAAATATCTGACATTTCAGTGATTTTCCATTTTATACTAAGGCTATTAAACGGAAAATAGGCAAGTAGGTCACAATACAGCCTAGTGACACAGCAATTTTCATTTGCTTTTGATGATACTGTCTGGATGGATTCAATGTGGTTTTGTCACTCTTTAGAGCTGATCTTCAATCTTTAAAACTTAGAGATACTTAAGTATTTCATGAACCTCTCACCACTACAGACACAGTGAATTGGCACTACACTCAACTATGAGAGCAGGACCACATTCTTTCTTGTAGTCTACTGTCACCCCAGAGCCCCCCAAAATGCCTGTCGCATGGAATGTGTTCAATGAAAATGCATTAAGTATCTGAACGGCCAGCACACAGCAACTGTCTATCTGTGGCATCCAATTTGGAGAACTCTAAACCCATGCAAGACTCAAGGAATTCTTGACCCAGTACTGTCTCAGTCTCCAGCATTTATGCAATCTCTATCCTAGGAATAACTCAAAGTAATTACTCCTAATTACTCTCAAAATACAGAAGCAAATACTTCTATAAAAAATTACTTTTTTCCAGATAAAAATAGTAAAATAGAAGAAAGTCACATGACTTGTTTGCAATTAGATGATTATTTTAGTACTAGTTCTATGTTCAAAAGAACTATACTGCCAATAATTATATTGGTAATAATAATACCAATAATAAGCAATCTTTAGTCCTTATTCAAAATAATATACATTAGAGACCCATTACATATTAAATACCATAATTGGTAAGTATGTATATGTGAATACAGAAGGATCCAAGGAAATAAGTGTCTAATTTTGAGACATTTAATAATAATAACAATATTTGTTGAGATAGCCTGTGCCAGCTAATGAGCTAAATCTATATGTTACATAATGTGTTCCTAAGAGTGGGCCTAAAAGTTAGGTACTACTGGCTTCTGCATTTAAAAAACAAGATATTAAACTTTAAGAATATTAAATAAATTGTCCATGGTTAAGCTAAAAGGAAATAGAAGTAGGATTTGAACTTGACTTTTTGACATTACAGCCTATATTTTTTCTTTGAACATTTAACTTTATTGTTTGTCCTCCAAGTTTAATTCTAGTTGAGGATTCAAGACATACACATGACATGATACTTGCCAAACAATGCACAAATTACTATAAGTAACTATAACCCAGACTGCTAAAACCAACAGAAAAGTATACCTGAAAGAAGATGTAATTTACTTTGAAAGTATTTTCTACAGAAAGTGAATTTAAATTTATATGGGCAGCTGCAAAAGAATATATTTTCATGAAGATAAGAACTAGAATACAACTAATTATATTAAATTAGATAAATCTTTACTTTCTTTTTTAAAAATAATCTTTTTAATTGATATGTAAGAGACATATAACATTATATTAGTTTCAGGTGTACATTATAATGATTCAACATTTGTATATATTGTAAAATAAAGACCACAGTAAGTCTAATTAACATCTATCACCATGCATGGGTACAAATTCTATTTCTTGTGATAAGAACTTTTAAGATATAGTCTACTAGCAACTTTCAGATATAAAGTATATTATTATTAACTAGTCACCAAGCTATATATTATATCTTCATGACATATTTATTTTATAACTGGAAGTTTGTACTTCTTGACCCCCAAACCTTTTAGAATGGATGATGATGTGTTAGCAGGCCTGAAAACAACATTAATTTTGCTATGCATCTCTATCAGAACTCTTGGGTGACCAGGTGCATTGTCAGTTAGTAGTAATATTTTGAAAGGAATCTTTTTTTGTTCCTACGCAGTAGGTCTCAATAGTGGGCTTAAAATATTTAGTAAACTGTGCTATAAATGAATGTGCTGTCATCAAGTTTCTGCTATTCCATTTACAGAGCACAGAGCAGATGTAGCCTAAACCTTAAGAACCCTAGATTTCAGAATGGCAAATGAACCTTGGCTTCAACTAAAAGTGACCAGCTGTATTAGTTCCTAACAAGACAGTCAATCATTTTAAGCTTTGAATCCAGGCATTGACTTCTCTTCTCTAGCTATAACCCAGACTACTAAAACCAACAGAAAAGTATACCTGAAAGAAGATTTAATTCACTTTGAAAATATTTTCTACAGAAAGTATTTTCTCTAGAAAGTCCTAAATGGCATCTTCCTCCAATAGAGGGCAGCTTCATCTACATTAAAAATCTGTTGTTTAAACCAAAGTGCCCTGTGACAGATGACTGGATAAAGAAGCTGTGGTACATATACACAATGGAATATTATTCAGCTATAAGAAAAGATGAAATATTGCCATTTGCAACAAAATGGATGGACCTGGAGATCATCATGCTTAGTGAAATAAGCCAGACAGAAAAAAAACAAAAAAACTGTATGACTTCACTCATACGCAGAATATAAAACTGAAAGCAACAAAGAAAAAAGAAATGAACAAACAAACAACCCATGGACACAATCAATAGTTTAATGTTTATTTGGGGACAAGTGGGTCAGGGAGGGGAGAAAGGGGAGGGGGTGGGAGAGGACGTGGGGAAGCTAAATATAAGGTGATGGAAAGAGAAGTCACATTAGGTGGTGAACTTATTATACAACAAGTTGACAATACACTATAGAATTGTATGCCTGAAACCTATGTAATCCTTGCTAACAGATGTCACCCCAATAAGTCTAACAATAAAAATAAATTAAAAAAATCTATTGTTTAGTATAGCCACCTTTATTTTTTTTTAATCTTTCTAGACCTCTGGATAACTTGCTGCAGCTTCTATAGGTACTTTCTGCTGCACCTTGTACTTTTTTATGTTAAGGAGATGGCTTCTTTTCTTAAACTGCATGAAACAATCTCTGTCAGCTTCAAACTTTTTTTCTCCAGCTTCCTCACCTCTTTCAGCCTTTGTAAAATTAAAGAGAGTTAAGGCCTTGCTCTGGATTAGGCTTTGGCTTAAAAATTGTGGCTGGTTTGATCTTCTGTTCAGACCACTAAAACTTTCTTCACATTAGCAATGTCTGTTTCACTTTCTTATCATTTGTGTGTTCACTCTAGTAGCACTTTCAATTTCCTTCAAGAACTTTTTCTTTGCATTCACAATTTGGGTAACTGTTAGGTGCAACAGGCCTAACTTTCAGGCTATTTCAGCTTTTAGGCATTCCTTCCTCACTAAGCTTAATGAGTTTAGTTTCTGATTTAAAGGTCATTGTAGGGATATTAACTGGCCTAATTTCAATATTGTTGTGTCTCAGGAGATAGAGAGTCTGAAGGAGAGGGAGAGAAACAAGGGAAAAGCCAGTTGGTGGAGTATTCAGAACACATACAACAGGTAATGTCAGAAACAGTGGGGTGAAGGGTCCCCCTTAATTTCTCACCTTGAATTTACAACAAGTTGAACAGCTATAATTTAACAAAGGATACTCTGTGCAATACACAAACACGTCTGAAAGTTCTGCACATCAAAACATCTGAAGGTGGGCAAATTGGGGCTAATTGGAGAAGAGGGAAGGGAGAAGAACAGAGACAGGTGTGTGGATGCAACCAAGAGCTCAGTGCGGTTCTAGGGGGAAGACTGAGACTGCAGATGCACTCTTTGTGGTCCCAAGCAATCCTGCATGAGTGATTAGCAGATAATATTGCTGAGTCCAGCTATTAGGGCAAGACCTCATGGCAGAGACTGAATATAGAAGTGTGACAACTGCAGTCTAACAGCCCTCCCTGCCAGGCAGAAAACAAAGCCTTGGAGACTGGCCTCCTCCCCTGCACCCTTGCAGAGCTTGCCTCCCCTCATCCTCCCAGTGTCAACAGTAGGCCCCAAAAGAAACTATAGTGGTGTCAGATTGAAGAGCAGAATTCGTACAACCCCAAGAACTGGAGACCTAGTTCTTAAGCAGCAGATGCACACTGCAGCTAATCCAATAACAAGGGTGGAGATATAGGGGTGAGGCAGCTGTGGTCTGGCAGTCCCCATTACTTGGAAAAGAACAAAACCACAAACACACCAACAGCCTCTCTCTGCCCATATATCTTCTGGCTAATCTCAGTACCACTAGGGCTGCTGAGGCACAGAGCTCTGCATCTGGCTGCAGGGGCAGCACTGGGATTTCAGGGGCTCAGAACTTCATTGCCCACCATATCTGTCCACGTGAGTGGTGCCCTGAGACCCAGGTGATTTGGTCACAGAGGAGACACCCACATCCCCAGGGATTCTTCCACCATGAGAAGCCAGAACAGGGTAAGATAAAACAAAACACTCCAGGGCTACCTATTGAAAAACAAAAAGAAAGATGTCTTTGTATCAACCTGATGCAGAATTCATTCTTGTACCTGTGTAGGAACAGAAATAATCCATAAATTACTGCAAACAACAAAGGTAACAAAACAACTCAAAAAATTAAAAAATATGCAAAAAATAAACTTAAAGACATGAAAATATATGACTTAAATGCCAGAGAATTCAAGATTACAATTCTGAAAAACTCAACAAGATGTAAGAAAACTCAGATAGGCAGTTTAATGAACTCAGAAATAATATTAATGAACAAAATAAGTATTTTACCAAAGAGATTAAAATTTTAAAAAGGAAGCAAATAGAAATTCTGGAACTATTTTTTTTTTTTTGTGGGGGAGTTCCCTGACTGGGAATTGAACACAGGCCATGGCATTGAGAGCGCCACTGCACCACCAGGGAATCCCCCAAATTCTGAAACTGAAGAGCTCAATAAAAAGAGACGAAGAATGAAATAGCAAGCATAGGGAACAGAATTGTTCAAACAGAGGAAAGAATTAGTGCTATCAAAGACAGAAATCTGTAAATGATGCAGATGGAAGGAGGGAAAGACTTCAAAGGTAAAGAAATGAAAGAACTCTATTAGAAGTGTCTGACCCCATCAAAAAAGAGCAATATAAAAATAATGGTTATACTGAAGGAAAAGAGAGAAAGAAGGGCACAGAGAGCTTATTCAAACAAATAGCTGATAAGAACATCCAAAACCTATAGTAAGAACTGAATTCTCAAATCCAAGAAGCAAACAGAACATCTAATTACCTCAATCCTAAATGGCATTCTCCAAGGCACATTATATTGAAACTGTAAAATATTAATGACAAAAAAAAGAATCTCAAGGCAGCCAGGGAAAAGAAGATAGTAACCTGCCAAGGAAAGCCCATTAGATTATCATCAGATTTTTTTTTTATTGTTAGACTTATTGGGGTGACATTGTTTAGCAAGAATTACATAGGTTCCAGGTGTACAATTCTACAGTGCATCATCAACTTGTTGCATAATAAGTTCAAATTTTTAAGCAGAATCTCTACAATTTAGGAGGAAATATTCAAATATTGAAAATATTGAAAGAGAGAAATTACCAGCCAAGAATAATATATCCAGCAAAGTAATCCTTTAGATATGAAGGAGTAATACAGACCTTTCCGGATATACAGAAGATGAGGGAATTTTCTACCACAAGGCCTGTATTACAGGAAATACTGAAGAGGGTTATTCTATCTAAAACAAAAAGACACAAAGGATACAAAACTATGAGCAAGATGACTAACAGACAGGTAGAGGCAGGAAAGGGAAACCTCTACTCAGAACAAAACACTGTACACTTACATACAGCATGAAGGGTAAATGAGATGAAAACAAAAAGGAAAAAGACTGCTACTGCAACTTAAAAATGAACTCACAACATAAATAGGGATGATTTATGACAACAAAAACATAATAAGGGATTTTAAAAGTGGAATGGAGAAAAGATGCATGATGAAGAAAAAGGACTTCTGTATGTATGAGATTTTCCTTTGCATAAAGTTCATGGTAACCACTCAAAAAACATTCCAGAACTGACATACGTAACATAAAAAAAGAGGAAACAGAGAAAAAAAATCATAGAATACTATGAAACTAGAATAACAGACAGAAACACAAAGGTAAAGAAACAATAGAGATATCAAGTTACCAGAAAGCAAAAGGTAGAATGGCAGTAGGAAATCCTCACACATCAATAACCACCCTAAAAGCCAATAGACCAAACTCAACAATAAAAAAGCACAAAGTAGCATATTGGATAAAAAACAAAACCCAGGGAGTTCCCTGGTGGTGTAGTGGCTAGGCTTCGGCACTGTCAACGCTGCAGCCTAGGTTCGATTCCCAGCCAGGGAACTACCTACATAAAACAACAACACAAACAAACAAACAAACAAACAAACAATCAAATTCTGCCTTCAAGAGACACATCTCAGCTCTAAGGTCAAATATATACTCAAAATGAAAGGGTGGAAAATGATACTCCAAGCAAATGACAACCAGAGAAAAGTGGGGGTAGCCATACTCATATCTGATGAAATAGACTTCAATATAAAAAAGGTAACAAGAGACAAGGTGGAAATTTCATATTAATAAAGGGGACAATACAACAATAAGACATAACACTTGTCAATATATATGATCTCAATCATAGAGCACCAAAATATACAAGATAACTACTAACAATACTGAGGGGAGAAACTGACAAAAACACAGTTATAATAAGGGACCTAAATACCCCATTGACAGCTATGGATAGATCATCCAAACAAAAAATGCATAAGAAAATATCAGCCTTAAAGGATATATTAGACCAAATGGACATAGCTGACATTTGCAGAGCATTTAATCCCAGATTATTAGACTCATTATTATTCCTTTCTAGTGCACATAGAACATTCTCAAGGATAGACCACATTTTCAGGCACAATACTAGCTTCAACAAATTTCAGAAGATTAAAATCATACCAAGCATATTGTCTGACCATAATGCTTTGAAATTGGAAGGCAACTGCAAAGAGAAAATGGGAAAACCACAGATATATGGAGATTAAACAACATGCTACTAAAGAACAATGGGGTTAAAGAAGAAATAAAAGGTGAGATCAAAAGATAGAAACATGTAAGAATAAAAGTACATCACATCAAAATTAGTCAGATTCTGAAAAAGCTATAAGATGAAAATTGATATCATTACAGGTCTATCTCAAGAAACAAACAAACAAAAATCCCAAATAAATAACCTAAAAAGAAAGAACAAATGAGCCCAAAGTCAGCATAAAAAGAAGATAATAAAAATTAGAGCAGATTTAATAAAGAACAAAATGACAACTGAAAAATTAATATAACAAAAAAGCTGTTTCTTTGAAAATATTGGTAAAATGGACAAATCTCTAGTGAGGCTTACTAAGAAAAAAAGAGAAAAGACACAAATAAACAAAACTAGAAATAAAATAGAAGTTACAATGGATGCCATAGAAATACAAAGGACCATACAAGACTGCTAGGAAAGACTATATACCACCAAATTCAATAGCCTAGAAGAAATGGACAAGTTCTTAGAAATATGTAACCTACTTAGACTGAATCACAAAGAACTGGAAAATCTAAATGACCCATTAACAGCAAGAATATTGAAATGATCATCCAAAACCTTCCCAGAAGCAAAAGTTCAGGACCACATGGCTTCACTAGCGAAGTCTACCAAACATTCAAAGATGATTGAATTCCTGTCCTCCTCAAACTCATCCAAAAATTGAAGAAGTGGCAATACTTCCTAACACATTTTATGAGACCGACAGTATCTTGATACCAAAACCTGGTAAGGAGAACACCAGAAAGGAAAACTATAGACCCATATCTCTGATGAATATAGGCACAAAAGTTCTAAACAAAATACTAGCAAATCGAATGCAACTATATGTTAAAAATATATTTCATGATTCATGATCAGGTGGGGTTCATTCCAGGGGCACAGGCTGGTACAATATACACAAATCAATCAAGGTGATATACTGTGTAAACAATATAAAAAGTAAAAATCATGATTGTGTCAATAGGTGCAGAAAAAGCATTTGACAAGATACAACATCCATTTATGATTAAAACATCTAATAAAATGGGTATAGAAGGAAAGTACAACATAATAAGGGCCATATACCACAAACCCTCAGCTAATACAACATTATGATGAAAAACTGAAAGCTTTTCCTCGATAGACAGGAAAAAAACAGGGAAGCCCCCTGTCACCACTGTTATTCAATATAATATTGGAAGTTCTGGCCAGAGCAATCAGTCAAGAGAATGAAATAAAAGGCATCCAAATTGGGAATGAAGAATTAAGTTGTCACTTTTTCCAGACAACATGATTCCTTATATAAAAATCCTTAAAGACTCCACCAAATAATTATTAGAAACTATAAACAAATCCAGTAAAGTTGTAGAATACAAAATCAATGGACAAGAATGCATTGCATTTCTATATGAAACTTCAGAAAAAAAGAAATTTCAGAAAAAGAAATGAAAAGAACAATTCTTTTTGCAATAACAACAAATATACCTAAGATAAACTTAATAAAGGATATGAATGACCTACATACACTGAAAAGTATAAGACATTATTTTAAAAAAATTGAAGAAGACACAAAAAATTGGAAAGATATTTCCATGTTCATAGATTGGAAGAATCAATATAATTGAAGTGGCCCCATTACCCAAAGCAATATACAGATTCATTGCAATTCCCATCAAAATCCCCATGGCATATTTTAAAGAAATTAAACAAAAACATTTTTCAGATTTGTATGGTATCACAAAAGACCCCAAATAGCCAAAGCAATCTTGAGAAAAAAGAACAAAGTATCACACTGCCTGACTTCACTTTATACTGCAAAGAAGCAGTAATCAAGACAAGACAGCATTGGCAGTAAAACACACACACAAACAGACACAGATTAATGGAATAGAACTGAGAACTCAGAAATACACACACACACACACACACACACACACACACACACACACACACACATATATATATATATATATATATAATTTTTTACAAAGGAGCCAAAACAGTGAATGGAGAAAAGAAAGCTTCTTCAATAAATGGTGCTGGGAAAATTAGAAAGCCATCTGTAAAAGAATGAAACTAGACTGTCTGTCACCATAAAAGGGTGACAAAATAATGATAATGCTATCTGTCACTATATACCAAAATTAATTCAATCAAATGGATCAAAGTCCTACACATAACACCTGAAACAATAAATTACATAGAAGAAGAAAGCATAGGTACTAAACTAATGGATCTTGGGCTCAGAGAGAATTTTATAAATTTGACCTCAAAGGCTAGTGAAGTAAAAGCAAAAATCAATAAATGGGACTATATCAATCTAAAAATCTTCTGCATAAGCTAAAGAAACCATCAACAAAACAAAGAGACAAACAACCGAATGGAAGAAGGTATTTACAAACACCTCTGAAAGGGGCTAATATCCAAAATATATGAAGAGCTCATGCAACTCAACAACAAAAAAGCAAAGAATCCAATTAAAGGGGCAATGAATCTGAGCAGACATTTCTTTCAAGAACACATACAAACAACCAATAGGTATATGAAAAAAAGTTCAACTTCATTAGCTATTAGAGCAATGCAAATCAAAACCACAATGAGACACCACCTCACACCTGTGAGAATGGCTGTTATCAACAAAACAAGGAATAACAAGTGCTGGAGAGGATGTGGGGAGAAAGGGACCCTCAGACATTGCCAGTGGGAATGTAAATTGGTACAACCACTATAGAAAATGGTATGGAAATTCCTCAAAAAAATTAAGAATAGAATTACCATATGACTCTTCTGGGTATCTATCTATAAAGATATATGTGCCTTATGTTCATTGCAGCATTGTTTACGGTGACCAAGACATGGAAACAACAGAAGTGTCCTTTGATGGATTATTGAATAACGAAGCTGTGGTACATACACACAATGGAATATTACTCAGCCATAAGAAAAGATGAAATACCGCCATTTGCAACAACATGGATGGATTTTGAGATTATCATATTAAATATAATAAATCAGACAGAAAAAGCTGAGAACAAATGATTTCACTCCTTTGTGGAATATAAAACTGAAAGCAACAAATAAACAAGACAGACAAAAACTCATAGACAGAGACAACAGCTTAGTGGTTGCCAGGGGGTAAGAGAAGAGGAGGGATGGGGGGGTCAAATATGTGGTGATGGAAGGAGAATATGTGGTGACTCTGGGTGGTGAGCACACAAGGCAGTTTACAGATGATGTATTATAGAATTGTACATTTGAAGTCTAAATAATATTACTAACCAAGGAAACCCCAATAAATTTAATAAAAATTAAAAAGGAAACATGGCAGGAAAAAATCACACATAACATTTATCAATTAAGTTCATCTTACATGGGCCCAGTTTGTGGTACTCCAAAACAATTACAATGATAACATAAAAGACTACTGATTACAGATCAACTTAACAAATACAATAGTAATGGAACAGTTAGAAATAAGAGAATTACCAAATGCAGCAGTGAGAAGAAGTGAGCAAATGCTGTTGGGAAAATGGCACTCTCAGACTGTCTTGACATAGGGTTGCCACAAACCTTCAATTTGTAAAAACTGCAGTATACAGTTGGACAATGAATTTTGTGAACACATCCTAGAACAAGGTGTCAAGGTTATGACACTTCACCAAGTTGTTTGTACAGTGCTGCCAACGTAAACTCATGGTAGTAAGTTCGCGAACTTAATTGTCAGATTTTGGGGACTATGACAGCTCTGACGGCCATTCCAGAAAAAGAGTTCCAAAATTGCTTTGAAGGGTGGACTAGGCGCTATAGTTGATGCACCACTTCCCAAGGGGAGTACTTTGAAGGTGACAGTAATGATATTCAGCAATGATGTATGTAGCACTTTTTCTAGGATGAGTTCATGAAATTAATTGGCCAATCTCATGGGCAAAGTACAATAAAACCAAGTGCAATGAAATGAGGTATGTCTCTGTGTTTGTGTGTGTGTAGTTGAAAATAGTGCTTTATGAAAGATGCTCATGTATAGCAATTTTTTTTTTTTTTGGTTAATTTCTCTTTTGAAGAAAATCTTCACTCTCTTATTTTCCCTATGAGGCACTATGATCAGGATTTTCATGTAAACAGAGAATATGCAATGATTGAGTAAAAATGGAAGAGGAAATTTTCTCTTTATTGAGATGATTTTGACCATCAGTTTAAAATAATTATAGCACATTCATGACACTTTTTAAAAACTGAATTATGTCAAGCTTCCCAAAACCACTAATCAAAAAAGTCACTTAACTAATGATCAAATTATAATAATATATTACAGTTAAAGTGACAACAAAGAAAAACTGAAAGTGAAGAATGCTGACTAATGCTTAATTGTCATTATCCAGGTAAAATATAAATGATTTAGGGTCAACTTGAAGAATGATATTGAAAAATGACAGGATTCAGGAATCATGGCTTAAAGCTACTGGATTTCTTTGGTTTATTGAATTTTTTAATGTCATGATCATACCATTCTTCTGATGAATTTTGCAATTCTGAATTTTATGATTCTGACTTGTGCAGTAGTTTTTAAATGAGTATATTGTAAATTAAATTCCCACATGCTTTTCACATTCTCTCATAGGTTTAATTCGGCTAGCTGTTAAGTGATTAAACTGGAAATACAACTTTAATGGCCTAGTTACCTGTATGGTGTCTGCCGGAGAACATTTATTTAAGGGGAAAAATGTCTCAGAGATTTATATTTCTGTAGTATGTGTTTATTGCTTATTGACTAATTGATAATGGGTTGTATCTATATGAGGCAGCCAATGTGTCTGAAATGTGAACATTTAGACCTTTTGAATAACATTGGGATATAAATTTAAAAAAATTGTTTTGTAAATAATGAGCCATGGAAAATGGCATGTTTTAAAGGAAGAACCAAGTTGTCACACAGCACTGAGATATGTTAAGGTTTCATGGAATGGTAGTTGAGCTTTGGCTGACCAGACCCTGTCACCATGCCCGCTAAGGGGTTCAGCAGTTTTGCCGCGGTGTTTCCTAAAGTCTGTCACTAACGTGTCACTAAATGAAGCCAGTGTACTATGATTAACTGTATTACCTCAGCCTTCTCAGAGCAGAAGAAACCTTTTAAAAACAGGTTACAAGAGCTCTCCCAACTCAGTTGTTCATCTTCCACATCTTTTTACTTTTTAAATTATATGTCTATCATTGAAAGTGAGCTACAGTAAATCACACAGCAACCTAGAGAGGTTCTGAGAAGTATTTAGCTTTGACTATAAGCCCGTACAATTTTCCTTGTAACAAATAGAGATTTTAGTTTATATTTTATATCTTAAATGATAATATAACTTGTAATGTCTTTCTATATGTTACCATTAAAATTGTTTTTCTTGAACAAATGTCAAATATAAATGTCATGGATAGAAACTTTTTTAAATGGTGGCCTCTGAGATTCAGCCATTTTAGTTGCTTTCTATTTGTGTTATCTCTCTGATAGCAATATTTTTCTTTCTGCTTTTTTGACAGCATTATTTCTGGGAAATAAAGTTAATTTTTATTTTTCTTCCTTCTTGAAAGGATTACTCATACTCCCTCCCTCTCCTGTGTGTCCTTGTTTCTAATTAAGATAATCTATAATAATCCATATGACTTTGAAATTGTTTTTCTTTAAGAAATGCTATCAACTTCCCCCCTTTATTTAACTCCATGTATTAGGGTGTAGTTCAGATTCTATCACCTTTATGAACATTTTTTTTTTCTAATTCTTTCTTTACTTTGGAGTTTTTCTTGACTCTGAGAAGGGAAACATTTATTCAAGACTTTGCTTATAATGCAATTTGTGCTATGCTTTAGAATTCATAAATTATCTCTAAAAAGTTAATTTCATTTTATTTTCTTAAGATTGTAGTTATAATTGTCATCATTTTATAGTTGAAGAAATCAGGATTTAGAGAATTTAAGTAAGTTAATTTGACCATGCTTATATTTTCGGAACGTGAACAAGTCAGGACACAATCTGTGAAATAGTATTATTTTAAAAATATATAGTTTGTAAATTTACAAATGCCTGTTACATGAAAGGCGATGTCCTCAGTGTTGGGGATAAGTCAGGGAGTAAAAATATAAAGTTACTGATTTCATAGAGCTCATATTCCAGGATTGGGTATTTTGACTCAATTTTTATTTTCTATAAGTGCAAAACCAGAATGACATTACTTAATAATCGATGGAGCTTTTTTGTTCTTCTTTTTAAGAAAAGAGCTGACCACTGAACTATTACACATGCAATATGCCCTTCAAATTTTCTTTCTATGGAACTAAAACGAAGCTTGTAGTTTTTTCCATTGGACCGATAGTGTGCATTTTCACAACAGTTGTTAATTGAGCAGAGGGGTGCTGTGGCAGCCAATAAATTGCGCCAGGCTAAACGATCTGTACACTGAATGGCTTCCTGGTCTTGGTTAAGCCTTGAACCTCAGAAGCTGGCCAGCTCATAAAGCTTGCCGAGAGATCATTGCCCAGGTGTTTTTGGAGAGCTTACAATGACTTTGCTGATGTTTATATGATTGTTCTGTTAACCTATTCAAGAAACACCTCCTCTTTCTAAACTGCAACGCAGAGCAAGACTTCTAATAATATCTCTGTTGTTTCAATACATCCCATAGAATAGCAAGTCATGTTTTCTATGAGTTAACTGTTCCAGGTCCTGTAATCACTTAGCTGGAAAAAACTTGGTGATCCTAAATATGTTGGAAATGGTCTTTTGCCCAGAGCTTTTCTGTGAGAATTCTTAAGAGGCAAAGTTTCTCGGTAATATTCTACTATGACACATGTTTACAACCTTTATTCATATGAAAAATAGCTTACAAGAAAATTGGCACCAAGATTCAAACTATGGAATAATATTCATAGTGGAACCAAAATAATTACTCAAAATTTTAGTGTGTTTTCCAGATTTTAAGTTTTTTTTTTAAAAACTAATACTATATTTTGGGGACAGTGCATCTATGGGGGAGTCTAATAAATAATAGGAAGGACTCAAAATCTGATGCTAGTTGGCTATTGCCCAAGATTGAACCAAGATAGTGATAGAAATGCCATATAAAAATAAAGCTATATCATCAGACACTTTAATTGTCTTGGATTCATGAAGTAATCTTTGCCATGAATAAATTATTTTGATATTGACACTGTGACATAATGCTTCCTTAAAATAAACAAAGTAATAAACACAATCCCTTATGCTTGGCTCATGCGAGTGATAGTTCAAAGCTGCCTTCCTTTTAGGTCAAATTTGGCAAGACAAAAGGCTGCAGTTCTACACAGTTCCAGCAGGGGTCAATATGTTTTCATCATTACTGAATGCTCAGAGAGCAAGCAGCAAAAGTGTTGATCCTAATTGGAGCAGACACAAGGATCTTCTATAATCCTCTGACATCCTTTTCAAATAATAATTCTTAGGTGGGTGGTGGGCTGGTGGCTGCAATGCCAGTGCAGTCTTCTCCACAATGAAGCCTAACCATTGTCAATTATTTTTGATGTATGCTAGCTTAACTTAAGTCTCCTTCTCACTGGCTTTCCTGACCCACGGAAGGGTATCGCTCCTCCTAATTATTGAGACACAGTACCCAGGATGGTCAGGCCAAGTGTGTTATTTTGGATTAATGTGCTCCATTCCTTTCTTTTTCAGCCTCCCTGTGCTCTTTCTATCAGCACAAAGAGCAAGCATATACCTTCAGTCAAATTATAACCTTAATTGCACAGTCGTCTGACTTTAACTCATTAAATGCCAGCGCTTGGAGGCAACTGGAGATACAATAATGAGCACATACGGTTATAGTTGCATGGCTATAGCTTCCAACAGGTTAATAATTAAGACTAAATCCTCCTCCCATCCCACACACTTTCTAATAATTTGTTCAGGGGCTCTGTCAGCCAGTGGCATTCAGGGAACATTTGTCATCCTTCATGTGCATTTTAAAGAATGGTGGTTGCCTGAGTTTCAAACTGTCACGCAGACACTTAAGTTCTCTGAGTCAAAGGAAAAAAAAGAAAAACACATGTCCTGCCCCACATTTGTAGGCTCATTTTTTTCCCTCTCCTTGGCCCTGACTGCAGCCCTTTCTGTTGAACAGGAGAGTGAATGTCTCCATGTAGAGACATTTTCAGAAATCTAATTCTGGAGAGCTGAGGAGTGCTGCGGCAGGAATGCATTACGGGACACTCAGAGGGTGGTTAACTGCCTGAGTGCTGCTGCCTGCTCCGGAGAGAGAGGGCGGACCAGCAATCCAGTAGAGCTCTACCCCGCAAAGCGTACCCAGCACGGGATTTTCAAGTGACACCCTCATACATCTCTGCAGTTAGTGGGGATGTCTTTTGAAAGGTGAAACACCGGTGGTAAAGATGAAGTCAGAGTTGGCCGAGCAGTCCGTGGGACTGACCTTGGTCCAGGTTCATGGAGACTGGGATCCTTTTCCACTTACCACATAGGCCTTGAGAGATGCCTAAAATGAAATTCTCTACCACAGCCCAAAGCTTCAGTGTCGGGTAGCAAGGAATATATTTATTCACACATGTAGGTATACTTTAAACTTTCTCTCTAAAACTCAGAGGAGATTTCTTTCACTTTCAAAGATGACCAGTTCCCTTTAATGCATCGATAATAAAAACAAGTCCAGTCATCTCGTCACTTTTGGTAAATCTTTCTTTTAAGCTCATACTGGCATATTTAAGCAAAGCAGGTGATACGATTAATTCTTTGATGAGACTACTCTTTATCTCTTTCACTTTAATTCCGTATTTACTTAAAAAACAAAACTTCCTCAAATTCAGGGGAAGGCATGACATGTAAATGCTGTAAGTTGATAAAGAAGAGAGTAGCAATTTCAGGTTGGGTCTGACAGCCACCTGGCAGATGACATGCATGTGTCTGAAAAGTAGTCAGGAGACACTAGGAGGAATTTTGAGCTCATCCTTGGCTGTTGCAGCAGACAGGTTAATTTATTTATTTTTTGAAAGGTCAAGGTTAGCATAATGGGAAAATGGTTTAGCCTTATAATAATCCATCTCTTAAAGAAGTATATATTTGTTTATTCTAGGAATGTTTGTTGAGTGCCTACTGCATGCCAGCCACTCATAGTGAGTCTGTATTGATGAATGAGACAGGCAAAGGTTGTGTGCTTTCATGGAGCTTACTTTCTTTTTAAAATATGTGTGCTTTGAAAGTATATATGTTCTAAAACAAAACAAAACAAACCTCAGTGTATTTTTATTTCCTTACTTCACACATTGACTTCTTTATATTTGAAATGTAAGCTAAAACAGTCCTTGTATTCTTTGAAAGTAAAAAAATATATATAAAACTACAGGGTGAACTATAGCATTTCAGTGACTGCAGATTTGCTTCAAAATCTAAATTGGGATGTAAATTGGTTTACAAATAATAAGAAGATTAGGATGCCTTTTTGTTAGTGCATTCATTCATAAAACTGAACAAAATGTGTCTGGAGCAACAGACACCAGAATTCAAGGTTGCCTACCTCCTTCGTGGGCAGTTGTGACAACTACACATAATCACAGCAGGAAAAACCAAACCACCTCTACCCCAGAGATGCCAATCTCATGAATCAGGATGAGTGAGAGAAGATGGCTTCCAAGTTATGTTTTAAGACTTGTAAGGATTTTTAACTTCATTCATAGAGTTTATCATTAGGCACCAAAGTAACCTTGAGACAGAATAAATAGATACCTGTTTTATTTATTTATTCAAATGTATCTTCATGATCAAAGAATGGTCTCTTACATCTAATGATCTTTATTAAAAGAGCATAATTTTGAAAACTTAATTGAAACCCATAATTTGAAGCTATACTATATTTTTGCTTATTATGACGATGGTGCATCTTTCAAGTTATCTGGGAAGCAGGGCCTTGGGTATCTACTCTAGCCTCTATGTAATGGGGTTACAGCTGTTTTTCAGGTTCAACCTGGAACCTTTACTATCCACTTATTTTGAGAAGAAAACACCGAGACCAAAGATAAGACATAGTCCTTTTCCCTTCCCCATTGCCTTGGTTCTGACATTCATCCTCTGTTTTTCCACAAAATATGTGATGGCCAACATCTTCTTCACATTTGCCTTAAATGAATGACTGATCATAAACTATTAGGTCTTTTTGCCTTGCAGACTTCATGAATACAAGAAATACTCCACAATTTCTAAAATGAATGTTGATGTTTTCTTTTGGAAAGTATCAGAAAATTCTAATACTCCCTTGCTTTTTCGCGTTCTCAACTCTTTCAAGAAAAGAGGCTACTGTCTTTTTAAGCAGATTTTCTGCTTCCCTAGACTGACTCTCAACTCCTTGTTAGATAATATATTTCTTACAATAGAGCACACCCGCGGAGAAAATATTATTGCTTTTCTTAAGAGTCTTAGAGTTCTCTCTCTCTCTCTCTCTCTCTCCCTTTCTCTCTCCCTTTCTCTCTTTTTCAGGTTGCCTTATTATTTGTGAACATTTCTTTGTCTCTTATGTGACTGTGATTTTCTGTTACTGCAAGGGCATTAAAAATTATAAATAGATTTAAAACTAAAGCAGTTGGGTATGTTAGAGTCTTTCAGAACCTGCCCAGACTGAGTTTTTCTCAGGACACCAATATATAATACATGTTTAAGGAAATAATCATTGCAGGACATTATCATGGTAGACAGCTTTTAAGATTTTTTTTGGTTATCAGCTCAGAGCAGATATTTTATTTCCTGTGAGAAAACTCACTTCGATTATACTAAATTCTTTCCTTTTCTACTAGATACGAGATAAAAATGTTATGTCCAATTTGGGTGCCCTATTAAAGCCCATTAACCTGAGGCAATGGACAATAACTCAGAAGCTTATGTTATATCTTTAAAATTCCATATTTATAAGTTCTAATTCCTCTCTTACATTATGCTACTACTTGACCTAGAAAAAATTTTTACCTTCGTTCTTAATACCAAGTGACTTGTTTCCTTTTTTCATTATCTGCTAGGAAACTCAAATTCAGATTTGGGAGATTATATGTATCTTTAGGAATGTGTTTTCTGTATTAATAACTCTATTTTACTTTTTAAATTTTTTTTCTTTTTGACTATTTTTTCCATTGAATTGTGTATGTTTGCATAAGCCATTGCCAATAATTTTGGGAAAAGTTCATAAATAAATAAGTAAAAAATTATAGTTTACATTTATTGATTGCTCAATATGTGTTATACTCTCAACTAAACATTATACATGTACTATCATGCATAATATTCAAAATAACCCCATGAAATAGTAGTGATCAGTTAGGAATGCATTTTGCTGCAAGGAATTAGATATGTAATGAATAGTGACCTGAATAAAGAGGGGAGTATTTATCTTAGCATAGCAAGAAGTCTAAAAAAAGGTAGCTATTAGCATTGATTTTAGAACTCTTTGGTGTTAGAGATTCTCCTAAAATGGCTGCAGTTGCTCTAAATATTATGCCTGTAACTAACACAGGAATAGAATAGAAGGGCTAGCCCAGTCATGTCTGTCATTTTTATTAAGAAGCAGAGTTTCTCCTGAACCCCTCAGTGAACTTCTGCTTGTGTCTTCTAGATGTAAGAAGTAGATCCTGGCAAAAGAGAAGTGGTTTGATAATGGATATGGAAAGAGTAAATTTGAAAATATTTAACACATGTTACTGCACAGACACTGATAAATTAGAATGGAAACTGCCTGTAGATAATTGGTAGGCCCTTCCCAGTGAATATTTACAGAATGTCAGCGCTGAGAGAAGAGCTCTCCTACACATGGGTAGGTAGTCATTATCCCCATGCTATAAATAAAGAAACTAAGACTTAGAAAGATGTAATAGTCCAAGTCATAGAATGAGAAAATGATAGGGCCTAGATTTTAAACTAGAGTGATTGTCTTAACAGGTTTTTTTTTGGGGGGGGGGATGTACTACACTGTGTCCTAAAATAAATACATTTGAAATTAATGCACATGCATGAATAGCAATATTATTGTAGCACTAATAAACATGGGCTTCCAGGGTAAACTCTGGTCCTCGTTGGTGCCTACTGATTTGAACAGACGCAATAGTTCTGAAATGTCTTGAGGCAGTTCAGCTTCTGGCAGTGCTCACACCAGAGTAGTTGTTAGTATTGAACTAGTTCTCCCATAGATAACAATGATAAACTTTGAGCAAAACCTACAACAGTAAGAAATATTTGAAGGTTGAAACTAGAAAGTCAGTTCTTAAAGAGAAGATGTTGCATTGGGTGCTATCTGATTTTATATAGCTTTTGGTTTGAGAAAACTCTTTAGCCCATGGGTCACAAAAAACCTACAACTTAAGCAATGAACCACGGTGTTAACGGCTTGAGCAGTTGGAGGGTGGAATTAGGGCCGTGGGGGCAGGTGAAAAGGAAAGGAGCCACCAAAATCTGCAAATAGCTCCACTCAAATTCTTGTCTAACTCTGAGCTGAACATCAGAAGGAGGGATGAGGAGGTTATAAGGAGCCTGGCAAGAAAAAAATAGAGTGAAGGCTGAGATACTAATAATTAAGCAGGGATTTCAGCTGCTGGTCATCACGGTCAAAGTACGTTTTGAATTTGAGTCTAACCAAGTTAACTACTTCCTAGATCAAAAATAAATATTCTTCAGAGGAAGACAACAGAACCCAGAGACCCCCACAGTGTCCAGAACACCTAAAAGAATTATTAGACACATGAAGACACAATGAAATATAACTCCTAGCAATGAAATGAAGCAGTTCACATAAATCAACCCCAAGATAACACAAATAGCAAAATGAGCAAACTAGAACTTAAATGAACAATTAAGATATGTTCCAGACTTTAAGAGACATTATAATTAATGAACAGAGGGGAAATCTCAGCCAATAAATGAACACTACAGTTGACCCGTGATCAACATGGTTGGAACTACACAGGTTTACTTATACATGATTTTTTTCAACAAACACCTGTACTGTTTTTGATACTCATTGAGAATCTGTGGATATAAAGAGCCAACTATATTTTGTAGGGACTTGAGCACTTGTGGATTTTGGTATCTGTGAAGGTCCTGGAACAATCCCCTGTGGATACCAAGGGACAGTGTTATAAAGTTTTGGAGGGGTTGAAAGTTGTAGGTGGCATTTCAATTGCACAGGGGATCAGAACACCTAAACCTTGCACTGTTCAAGGGTCAACTGCATAAACAAAAAAACAAATGGAAATTCTTAAACCAAAACATCCAATACTTGAAATAAAAACTTTAATGAAGAGCTTATAAGCAAATTGGAGATAGCAGAAAGGCTCAGTAAAATTTAAAATAAATCAAAAGAAATTGTCTGAGAAACTCAGAAAATGAAGGTTGAAAATAATGAACAGAGACTCAATCATCTGTGGGGCAACAGGAAATATTCTAATATATATGTGATTGGAGTCCTAGAAATTGAGGAGAGGAAGAGAAGGAGAGAGATACGGATATAGGGAGATAGAGAGCAGAGAGAGTTATATTTGGAAAGAGAAAGAGAGAGAATGTGAAACAGAAATATTTGGAGGAATAATCATTAAAAAATTCAAATATGGAAGAAAATATAATCCTACAGAGTCAAAAAGTTCAGCAAGCCCTAAACTGAATCAAAGTCAAAATCCCCCATAGTCAAACTGCTAAAAACTAAAGATAAAAAGAGAAAATCTTGAAAGCAACCAGAGAAAAATGACACATTCCATACAGGGACTGGTCGTATGAAGGATGGCTGATTTCTTATCAGAAACAATGAAACTTAAAGATAATGAAGAAGCATGCTTGAAATACTATGAGAAAAAATAAAAAGAATCAACACACAATTATATACTCAGAGAAAATATTCTTAACAAATGAAAGTGAAATAAAAACATTTTCAGAGAAATTAAAACTGAAGAAATTCATCACTAGTAAACATTGCCTGTGGTAAATTCTAAAGAAATTTCTTTCTTTTTCTCTTTCTTTCTTTCTTTCTTTCTTTCTTTCTTTTTCTTTCTTTCTTTCTTTTTTTTTTGGTGTACTCTTTAATTTTATTTATTCTTACTTGTGACAGAAATCACAATACATTTTGTAGAACATCCTATTGAGGTTTGTCTGATAGGGACATATGCCTATATGCACAGGTTAGTGTGCACACAAATAATTTGTTGTTTTGCCAGTTGACAGGGCCTAAAAGCAGTGGGAACCTGGTAGCAATGAATACATATAGCACAAAGATCTTGGTTTCTAATATAGTTTTCTGCAAAGAGAAACCAAGACCCTTTTAAGAAATAGCGGGCACTAGATTTGGGGTAGAGAATATAGAAATGAATCTGAAGAGCTTTGTAGTGGCAGAAAACAGGGAAATGCTCAGAAGCAGATCCAATGATGAAGGCGTGTTAAAGGAACATACGTGACAATTGGAAGAGCTTTTAGGGGTCAAAGCTGGAGTACTTTGAAAAAGAAAATATAATGGTGCTGGATTATAATTCAAAATATAAAATTAGTATGTATAGATCCACGTAGGTATAAATAAATGATGGAATAAATAAATAAATGGAACAAATAGACTAATCTGCATGGAACAATTAAAAATAATTATGTACACACTCCATTCCCTTGAAAGTAGGGAGTTACTCCTCTTTCCTTAAGAATGAGCTGAACATACAGACGTCTTTCCAAAGAATAAAGTATGGAAGACAGAAAGAATAACTTTCAATGAAGACACCTGACAAATACTACCTCAGCTAAGTGATCAAATTTACCATCAACAGTGATAAGGTAGTTGATAGTATGTACCCTTGAAATTATTTTGTAATTTTGAAATTATATCAAAATAAAAAGTCACAAAATAAGACCTGCAGGGAACTTGGCCTCTGTGTAGTTGGTACCCAAAATGTGGTCCATGAAACAACAGTATTATCATCACCTGTGAGCTACTTAGAACTAATGAATCTTGTGCCCCACCTCTGATCTACTCCATCAGAATCTGCATTATAACATGTCCAGGTAATTTTTAATGCACATTAAAGACTAAGCAGCCTGCTGTTTAGGATTTTATTGTGTGCAAGTATTTAGCACCATCTGCAGGTGTTATAGACATTCAGGGAGGTTGGTCATTTATCCTTTTATATCAGCATTCTGGCCCCGTGGATGTGTCAGTCCCACTCCCATTTCTCTCCTTGACTACTGTTACTCTGGTATGCATGGTATACTGATACATTCAGGAACTTTAGTCAATAAAATTTGCTTAATATATCTCTTTATTATATCTTTCATTCTACATATTCTCATTCAAGGCTCAGTTTAAAGGATGCAATTAAAATAAGCCTAAAACATAAATGTAGAAATCTCATGCTTCTTGCAGTGAGCAGATCCACATGGGAAGAAGTCATCTATATAAAAACAAAATGAGATCACAAGGTCTAAATTCTGTAAAACGTTACACTAAATTTAAAGGAAATAATAAGATAACAGCACTTGAAGAAATCTAAGAGGCAAATTTTTAGAGATGACTTTTTTCCTTCCTTTCTATGTTCCTTTTTTATAAATTGAGATATAGTTGACATATAACAGTGTATTAGTCTCAGGTATACAATGGAAAAATTCAGTATATGTATATATTGTGAAATGATCGCCCACAGTAAGTTTAGTTTTTATCCATCACTGTACATTGTTATAAATTTTCTTTTTCTTGTGTTAAGATCTTAGCAACTTTCAGGCATGCAATACAGTATTATGAACTACAGTCACCATGCTGTGCATTACAACCCTAAGAGTCATTCATACCTTTTGAACCACTTCACCCATTTTTGCCCACCTCCCAACCTTTGCCCCTGACAACCACCAATGTATTCTGTATGCATTTTTTTTTAAAGAATCCAAATAAAAGTGAAATCATACGGTATTTGTCTTTCTCTGTCTGACTTATTTCATGTAGCATACTTCCCTCAAGATCCATGTATGTTGTCACAAATGGCAGGATTTCCTGCCTTTTTATGACTAAATGATATTCCATTGTGTATATCCTCTTTATACATTCATACATCAGTGGACACTTAGGTTGTTTCCATGTCTTGCCTACTGTCAACAATACTGCAAAAATATGAGGATGCATATTTCTTTTCAAATTAGTATTTTTGTTTTCTTTGGATATATACCCAGAAGTAGAATTGCTGGCTCACATGGTAGTTCCATTTTTAATATTTTTAGGAATGTCCATACAGTTTTCCACCAAGAGCACACAGTGTTCCCTTTTCTGCACATTCTGCCAGCACTTGTTATTTCTTGTCTCTTTGATGATAGCCATTCTAATAGGTGTGAGGTGGCATCTCATGAGAGCCTACTTGTTCACACACATGAGGAAAAGAGAGTAACTTACTATTTAAGATGGATTCTTTTGACTTAACAAAAAGGTTCAATCAGTATTGGGGTTCATTCTAACATGTGACTAGAGGTTGTAAGGACAGTATGTTTGAGTTCAACGAAGGTGTTCCTTTGTCCAGGTCACCGCAACTGTGAATGTAGGTGGGATATTGCGTTAGGCTTCCATGTGGGGCTCAATACTTTTTATAAAAGCACAACCCTTACAAATACACTGTAGCCCTGGGCAAGAGAAACAAAACGTTGCAGAAATCCCCAAACCATTACATACCTAGAAAGTTTTGAATCCACTGTCGCATTGGGACCCCAGTAGCAGAAATGCCTCGATGTCCTTCCACAGCTTCGCCATTAGCCTGACTCAGGGGCCCTCCCCATGTCCTCTTGCTCATTGCTTCCGTTTCTACTCCCTATTACTAATGAGTTCTATTTACTCTGTGTATGTTAAAAACAAACAAAAATACCTTTGTAACATCTTCTGACTATATGATTTACTGTAACTCTGGCTTTTAGGATCTCTCATGGCCTAGACTCAGAGCTCTTTATGAATTGTCTTTTTTTCTGTTTTGTTTCTTAGTTCCTCATTCTCTTTTTACTTTCCAGTTTTATTTCTGGAGACAGTATGATTGTCCCTGCTCAATTAGTGTAAGTGTGTGTGTGTGTGTGTGTGTGTGTGTGTGTCAGAGAGAGAGAGGAAGTTTCGGTCAGTCATAAATTCCTGTCTAGTTTTGAAATAGCTTCCTTTGGATGGTTAGGAAGGAGTCCACACATGATGGACTCAGCTATGAGTAGAGGAGGGGATCGGAAGATGAAATGGGGTCTCTTTTGTTCACCATTTCACTCCTAAAAGGAAACATCAACACTCTTAATATCAATATCAGAAAATATAATGGACACAATTAATATTGTAAGTTCTTCAGATATTGTTGGCCAGTCAAACAAAACCAAAATATGGGTTGGAAATAAGACCCAAAGTAAAATATTAGATTCAAAGAAGTCAATTTATATAGATGTACTTGTTTATTCATATGCATAGTACAATGAAAATTCTGCAGATCAAGACTGCTTTAGATGTGTTAAGTTTAACACCTTATACACTATGGACGTTCCATCAGTATTAAACAAGTGTGATAACAGCTGGGTGTATTTCACAAAATGCATTTTCTCCCTTTGCTTACTGGTGTTCTCAAGCTTTGCTGAGAATAATTATTTAAATGAGTCTTTCATATGATATTTAAACATCTGAGCCACATTTTAAAGATTTTTGGATAGTTCTTTATTAATTTTTCCTTTACAGTAAAGTAACTTAATATTTTTTAAAGTAATTGTAATTTGAAGAATCATATCTAGAGAACAGAAGAACATCAAGAATTGGTACTATTTTTCTCTTAATGATCTTAAAATATTTTTTCTACAATTATTTGAAGAATATGTTAAATCATTCCTTTTCCTTCTGATTTTTTTCAATAACTGGGACAGAATTCTTTTATGAAAAACCCCCCTAGTTTTTCAACAATCTCTCTTTCCCAGTCTCATTTGTCACAGGAAGCATAGATATTATTTAAATTGGGTTCACATCTATAATACAGTACTTAAGGTATTACAGGAAAAAAATCTCCATATATGTAGAATTTATACATGTGACTTAAAGGAATGCAGTTTCTTACATAAATAAAAGTGATTAAAAGCCACAGGACCTAGCAAAGATGCTAGATGTTTTAAAAAGAAAACAAGGAAAATCTTACGGAGTACATTTGAAGGAAATGGTGGTTAAATAATAATGCTTTTTGCTGATTGTACACTACCAAGTTCAATCCATTTAATAAAATAGTCATAGCTTCAGGAAACATTTATGCTCTATTGAGTCATACTTTCTATTTCCAACCCAACTCATTTTTCTAAATTCCAGACCCATGTGGTCAAGTACTTACTGGACATTGCTGTTTGGATATTCTAATGAGAGCTGAATCTAAATGTACCAGGGTTCTTGCAATTTAGTCCTCACATTTCCAACCCACCTTTACCTGGGTTCCTATTTTATTCATTGATACCAGCATCCCCTTACCTATTAAGGTAGAACTACATTAATCTTTCTTTCATTCTCATATTGGGTATCTTCTCAGGATCACTTATATTTCTAAAGTACATGTATTTCTGTTCATCTTTATGTCTGGTCCCCTTGTTCAAGCCACCAATTTCTGTCACTTAAAAATACCGAACTTTTTTTCTCCAAGTGTTTCTAACTTTATATTTAAGCTCTTTCTCTAAAAGCCGAAGAGATTTTTTAAAATAAGATCCTGGAAATTTCTCTTATCTGCTTGCTTCTTTAGCAGCATCTTGTCTCTTTTCTCATCATCACATTAACATTCTAGCCTTCCTGAATTTCTTTGGGTTTGTTTACTATACCACCTTCTCACTCTTTGCTCTATACCAGCAGTGTCCAACCTTTTGGCTTTCTGGGGCCACGTTGGAAGAAGAACTGTCTTGGGCCACACATAAAATACACTAACATTCATGATAGCTGATGAGCTTAAAAATAAAGGTCCATGCATAATTTTTGTAATGTTTTAAGGAAGTTCATGAATTTGTGTTGGGCCGCATTCAAAACCGGCCTGGGCCACGTGTGGCCCATGGGCTGCAGGTTGGACAAGCTAAGTCTAGACTTGTCAGCTATCAATAAATGCATGCTAAATTAATTGGTGCTTAAAAGTTCTCTGATTTAACCTATCTAACTTGATAACAGTATATTGACTTATTCCATGCTTAATGATGGTGAATAACAAACCTTCCCATAACGCAGAGAACACTCTTTTCACAATCCTGACAATTCTTTTTATGTGAAGGGTATCCCATTCACATAACAACTGTGGTCTGTCATTCCACCCTCACACACTTCTTTTTGGGGAGAGTGGATGGGTTATGCATGTGACTCATAAATTTTGGAAGAATAAGATGAGTATTGTTGCTCAGTTATTATTGTTATTTTGTTATCCTTCTCTTCGTGTCCAAACCTGTTCACAGAGTGTGTGCTTCTCTATGTATTAGATTAACAAATGCAGGCTCCTGTGTGATAAGGTCTGTAGAGGCCTAGTGCCAAGGTTCATGTCTCTTAAAATCTGGGTTCACAATTAGGAAACCTGGTAGCTCCAGATATAAGCTCCATTCTTTCTTATTAGATCATTCAGTATTGAAGATAATATTTGTATTAAATCTTCTGTGTAAGTCTGCCCCAGATGCTGTAACAAAATACCACAGACTGGGTGGCCTTAACAGCACATGTATTTCTCACAGTTCTGGAGTCTGGGGAGTCTAAAATCAAGGTGCCAGAGGATTTGGTGACTGGTGAGAGCTGTCTTCTTGGTTTGTGGGTGGCTGGCTCTTTGCTTTATCTTCATATGGTAGAAAGCGAGAAAGAGGGCTCTGGTCTTTTCCTCTCAATAGAAGGGTGCTAATTCTATCACAGGGGCATCACTCTCATGATGTCATCTACCTCAATTTCCCTCCCAAAGGCCCCACTTTCAAATACCATCACACAGCGCTTTCGCATATGGGCTTTGTAGGGGACATGCACATAGCATCTTCCATTTGCTTTTCTGTCCTTGTTTTTGAACTCATTCAGGAAAAACTAGAAAACAGAGCATCCAGTTGACTGGGTCTCATTGAATCCTAGCGTTGTCACTACAGCATTGCTGCATTCTGGGTTATTTACTCCACTCATTCCTCCAGGTAACTAGGGCATCTGCTAAATGTCTACTCTGTGCCAGGGAATCTCTAGGAAGATTAATTTTTTGACCTGAGCTCTAAAAACAAAAAATAAGCATCAGAGAGTTCACAGAGATTCTTAATATCATGTTAAAGTTGGATTGGATAGTATTTGGAGTTTATATTATTCTAAGAGGATTTCAAAGTGTGTACAGTTTGCCTTAAAATAGTCTGTACATATTGTTCATTTTAGGAGACAAGTATGTATTCTTCTCTTTTCCATCACTCTCTTTAATTCTCCTAGATAAATAGAATAAATTATTCTCTAGACTTCTAGATGTTTCCAACATTGTACTCCTGCTTTCAATTAATTTAATTTGTACTTAAAGAATATCTATAACGACATTTAAACAAAAACAGTTTCCATAGTAACATCATAGATTTTTCTAAATCTAGGCTATGATGTAATCAACTAAAATCACTATCATACCCAAATTCTTATTTATTTCATCTGTAGCTTTCCTTATTTAAATCTATTGTACCACATACAGATTTTCCTCATTTGAATTTAACTTGGAACTATAGAATATTTTCCAAGGCTTCTATTTTAGAAAATCTTGTTTGATTTCACAGTATTATGAAATTCACATTTCTCCTAGAGTTAAGATATCAACCAAATAGGCTGGATTATGTGGAGTATGATGCTGACCTAGTTTTTATAAAATTATGGAAATTTTCTATTTATGCTGACAGCTTGTGGAATATCATTGTAATCAAAATATGACAGAAGAGTGAGTCTTACAGACTGAATTGATTATTCCTGTTATATTTATTAATATATTATATTATGAAGTAGTTGAGGTTCTTACCTTTGATTTCTTAAAGTATGTAATCTAATAAGGTTTTTTTCTCATGTATATAAATTTTTTACTTAATTGCTCTTCCTTAAGTAGTGGTTGTGAATGCCTTTTCTGTATATTTTTATGCAAGTTATGTTATCCTCTAATGGGCTCTAATGGTGGAAAACTCAACATCTGTGCTTTTGGGTTTAGATCAGATATTTATTTGAATAAATCTAAACTTTCTATTTTCATTTATTTTTATTTTTCAATTACATTTGACATATAATATTATATTAGTTTCAGGTATATAGCATAGTGATGAGACATTTATATAACTTACAAAATAGTTATTCTAATACATCTGGTTCCCATCTGACACCATATATAATTATTACAGTGTTAATGAAAATCCAAACTTTTGATCCTATAAACTTTGGACAAAGAATTTTATAAGTGCATGTTCTTTATTCATATAAGATTTTTTTGTTGTTGTTCACTTTTTCCTTTATGCCTTCCTTATGGCCTTAGTAACATAAAAATGTGCAAGTTAGAACATCAAAGGTATCTATTGTGGACATAGTTGAGTTATATCCTAGAGGTTAAAAAAAAGAGGAGAAAGGAATAAAAGTCATTCTATATGTTCATTCCACCCAAGCTACCCCACGTACTGCCTAGAGGTCCCAGAAGAATTTGGTATAGTGAGGGGATTTCAGAGGAAATCCTTCATAATAATTTCCCAAGACAGATCCAGAGGCTTTTTTCTCTTTAGACGGATAGATGTTTGTTCATTTTTACAGCACATCTTATTATACATATTATTATATCTGTAAATATCTCTCCTACTAGTCTCTAAGTTCCATAAAGAGAGTAAGTTCCAAGAAAGTGGTTGTCACATTGGCAAGTTTCTGAGACGTTGAATAAAGCTGGAAATATGCTGGGTTTGGGAAATTTGGAGATTATTGGTGATATTTGCTAGACTAGATTCAAGGGGTGTGTTCGGGTGTATTCATCAGCATTCCTTCAGTTAATATATGCCATTGTATGTACTCTGTGCATGCAGGGTTTAATATGGGATTAAGGCTTTATGGAACCTGGAAAACTTGAAGGCATGAAGCCCAGGGAAGCTGCCACTGAGATTAAGGAGAGATGTTGCCCAAAGGTCAGAGAAGTTGACACAGAAGCTCTCAGTCTGAAACATTAAAGTAAGTCTTTTTCAAAAGCTTTGCAGAAGCTCTCACATGTCTAAACAATCTGTAGAAAGCCCTCTGAAACTGTCTCAGTCTGCGGGGGGAGCAGGTGGATCTTAAGAGCTCCCCCCAAAACTGTAGTGATGCTCTCCGTGTCCCCATCTCTCTCATATGTTAACTGCTTCCAGAGAATAGCAGCTTCTGCTTTCCCTCAGCCAATTTTCACCTGGATTTCTCAGGCTGATAAACTTTAACCCAGAACCATGCAGAGTAAGTGTTCCAGGAAGTGAGTTTCCAGGCTTAGATAGGGGTTGCCAAGTTGACAACCACCAGTCCAGGCCTAGAGTTTGTAGGAAACCGGTTACCACGGCTTACGAAGAGAACTGGGCCATAAAGCAGAGTTTTTCTAAGGCAATTGATTGAGAAAGGATGAAGGGAGTTGGGTTGTGTTAAAGGCAGAGAAAAGATTTAGAGATATTTTTTTCTTTTTATGGAGTGGCACTACTTGGCTAGAGTTTTAGCAGAAAGGAAGAAGTTAGTAGAGAAGGATAGGTTGTGGTATAATAGAGGGAGATGATGGCTAATGAAACAGGTCTCTGAGGGAGATGGGCGAGGTTGAGAGCAAAGCACGATTCAAGAGGTTAGGAAGGACAAGGCTTTCTCTGAAACAGGAACAAAAATAGCATGGCACAAAAATACACAGGGTTTCCAAGTGGTGCATGGAGGGAATTAATGGGTAACCACTACCTCTGTTTTCTCTATTAAGTAGGAAGCAATGATGCCTGCTGAGAAAGGGTCTGGCTGGGCTTAATTCTGAGGAAAGTGCATTGGTTTGGAGTACTGCTAAAGGAAGTGGGACAAGAGTTTTACCTAAGAGCGAGCAAACGATGGCTGAATTCACTGAGAGCTCAGAGGACTCTGAGGCCCATGGGTATACGGTGACACCAACCTTCATGGCTGCTGGGTTTTCCCTACTGGCACTTACCATCTTTGAGGAATTTATAGCTCACTTGAGTTCTTCTTTCCTTTTATCTTGCTCCTGGCACTTATCTAAGCACAATAGAAATAATTTATTTGTGCCTCGATTATGGTAGGCATTCAGTAAAATGTGTGTTGAGTAGAACTGAACCACACTGGCTATGGCAGGAGAGACTTGAACCAAGTTGAGTGAGTTATAGAGTCCATGAAGTGAAACAATTTAGAACGAGGGACATAGTGAGGAGTATCTGTGACAGTGTTCTTGAGGTGATTCTCTAAGGAATCGAGGGTGGGTAGGAAAGAAGATGAGGCCAGGAAGGCAGCCAATAAAAAGGGATGAAAATGAAGTGAACAAGGGAATAGAAGTCTTGAGAGACTGAAGAAGAGATTCAGTGGGAATAGAGGAATAAAAAAAGCAGGGGAAAAAAACAACAAGAATTACAGTCAAAGAATAGATTATTAGAGGTATTCCAGAGGTTTAGTACTTATAGATGGCAGAGGAAAAGGTAATTATAGCCACAGATTGAGTGAAGGGCACTGGAACTCAGAAAATGGAAGAATTAAGAATATGGCAGTGAGTAGGGCCACTACATACAATTATACACTACACTACTCTAATCTACAAGGATGATGCCCACCGAATGTATGCATTACACACCAGTGTGGCCACCCCTGGTGTCCCAGACTGGGTGCTATTTATGTGACCTTTGTGTTCCTACCCAACCTTAGAAGGTGTTGCCATACAGTCTTAGTTACCTCAGTGGGCAGTCAGATCCCTGTGTGAATGGCTGACAGAGCAGCAAGAGAAGTGCGATTCACCAGAGTCAGGTTTCACAATGTATAGGAGTGGTTCCTTGAGGTACAAGGAATATTTTGATCCATAGAAAAGAATAAATGCTTTACAAATAGAGATGCCAGAAGGAACAAAGACCTAAAAGCATGAAAGTGCTCCAATTGTGTAGAAAATATGTTTTGCACTTTTTAGAGCTGTTCAGTAGATAGACCTTACCATAATACACGTCATAATGGTGGCTATGGCATTATGATAAAAATGGAAATCCTGAAGAAGGGCATCCATTGACCCTTGGAGAATAGATTCCAGTAATGGGAAGCAATTCTGGACCTAGAAGAGAGGATCAGAGCAGGAAGTTACCCACTTTTAAGGATGAGCAGAAGTGCAATTCAGATCCAAAAATTCTCTGCTGCTATTGGATTAAACAAAAAAAGGATTAGTTTTCTTCATTAATACAGATAATCATTCATCTTTCCTAAGCATTTTAGCTTCATAAATGGGAGAAAACAAAATGGATAGATTGTACCAAGTGCTTTCTTAATTTGTTCCATGAAATTATTCTGAAATATTTGCAGTGTTTACTTCAGAAAAACAATTGTGTTTTCAAATAGTTGTTTTGTATTTATATTATGCAGTATTATTCATTAAAATTATAGCATATAATAAAATTGCATCATTATTTTGCTTTATATGGAGGCTTTGCTCCAAGTACCCCTGCAAGATTTATAAAAACATTGCAATAATTCCTATAACATTCTTGTGTAAGAGGTAAATTTTATTAAGAATTTCTGTTGGTAGTGACTCTCGAAACAATGAAATAGTCATCCACATAAAAGCAGTATTAGTAGAGAAAGAAGGTGGATGGTATTCATCATGTAGGGTCTTTTAAATTCCTGCCATTGTATTAGTTATAATGGGCTGCTGTAATAAGTAAATCCTGATAACTCAGTGACTGAACATAATAGAAATTTATTTTTTGCTTCTCTAAAATCTGGTTGATGGTGAGCGGTGATATAGAAGTAAAGAGGGAAATCATACAGGTACAGAAATTTTAGGAACCTTTATCATTTTCAATCTATGGATTGCCAAATTGACCTAGACATTTTTAAATAGACTATAAATGGTAGAATTGAGAGAGAGAGAGAATTATGCAGGAGATTTTATAGGCCATCCACTTTTCATAGGCCAGAGCAAAATCACAAGACCACACCTAACTGCAAGGCAGACCAGCCAATGTCAGGAAGAAAGGAAAATGGGTTTGATTAACAATTTGTCAGTTTCTGCCATAATCGCCGATCACCAGGTCATAGTCACTCAAATGAAACACAGCCTGAGTTTCTTAGCAACTATTTCACATATTGACATAGGCTATGGTACAGCAAAATTTCCCAGGAAATAGATCTCCACAATAGTAACCTCGAGTGGCTCAGGAATACAACTCTGAGCAAAAATTTCTGGGCTATGCGTATATGAGTGAATGTTACAATTTTAAAAATCCACCATAATGAAAAAAGAGAATCCAAGGAAGCATTTCCTCTTATTCATCACCCGCACACATCCATCCCAACCACACGCCACTATCCCACGCGCAGTAATAGTGTGGAGTGGGCAGGGGCCCGTGGGGAAGTGGGCTTAGATTTGATTCAGGAAAGTGGACGCAGATATTTTGATTTTGAGGAACATGAAACTTCTCAGGAGTGATCTTTATGTCATAGGAATAATGATTTCTAAGGACGGAAACAGCCCTGGGAAGAACATTCATATTAAACCAACATAATTTCCAATTTTTGTCACATGGTGGACTGGGTTGTCATAGACCTTCCCTCCTTCCACTGTCAACACATAGAAAACATGGAAAGAGATAATGGCTACAAACACTAATTTTTAAAATGTCTACCTATAAGTGTATTCTCAAAGAAAAAAAAATGCAGTTTAAAAATAAAATTAAAAATAAAACAAGTGCAAAATATGAAGGCCGTCCAGGAAACATCCAGCCACAATTGCCTCAGCCACAAATGTCTCTATTTTTCATATTTCATTGCTGGATACTTTCTGGACAGTCCTTGGACTTACATATGCTCTTCAGTTAGCTTAAATGCTTGATGTTGAATGCCAAGTTCCATATTAATTTCTTATATAAAGCCCTGAAGACTAGCCCTGCTTATGTCAGTTGTCTACATTTCCTTTAGAGGCTTTATTTTTTCCTTTCTGAATAAACAGCAATAAATGGGGGGTATATGTGTTTATACAAATATATACTATTTAGCAAATGATCCAGCAGACTAGTTTATATAGAACAGGGGGTAGCAGTTAAAAATTAATTTATTAAGGTTTTATTTTTTCCCATAGGACAGTATAAATTTTTGTTAGATTAAGAAAACCTGTGTGCTTTAGAGAACAGCAAATACCATATGGTTTCACTTACCTGTGGAATCTAAAAACAGAACAAAACAAACAAAACAAACAAAGACTCATACATACAGAGACCAAAGGGATGGTTCCCAGAAGGGAAGGGGTGGGTGAAGAGGGGAATGTAGTCACTAACATTGGGACAAGTTTACGTGATGACAGACCATCACTGGAGTTAGTGGCATGATCACAATGGAAAGTATAAAAATTTAGAATCTCTATATTGTATGGCTGAACTAATAAAACCAATATAAGATTGTATACCAACTATACTTAAATAAAAAGAAAAAAAAGAAAACCTTTTTGCCTTGATAACACTGTCTTTTTTTTTTCTTTTCAGTCAAATTTGGAAAGTCAAACTTCATGACTGAACAATTCAATAATAGTGAAAAAAAATCAAGGATGCTATCTCAGACACAAGTGGTGGCGATGTCAGTAAACCGAAAACCTGAAACTAATAAGTTGATATATTAGCATCAAAGGACCCTAATAAAAACATTTTGTAGCCGTTTTTCCTAATTTGTTGCTTAGATTTTAGATGGGAATGTTATATAAGCACTTTGGGGAGAGAAAGTACCATCCTAGAAATACTTCCTGCAATTGGCATCAGTATTAAATGGTATTGAATGACAGCTCATTCTTTTTTCCTCCTATTTCCCAATAAATAGTCCTATTGGCTTTATTTTGCTCAAATTTCTTTTTCCAATTTAACATTGAATAATCAGTATTAATATGACAGGTAGTCCAAGATGAAAATAACATAAATAAAATATTGGCTTTTATTTGTGGTATGTTGATATTTTCTAATTTGACATTTTGCAAATCGTCCATCTTAGAGGAACATTCTTTCCCAATTATAAGTGTCAGAGTTCCAGTGAATTTCACATTAAGGGAAGAAACCTCTTCAATTATCTTTCAGGATTCTGGGAACACAAAAATATCTCCTTCAGGAAATTCTATGACAATTGCTTCTATCTGTTGAGAGAGAGAGAGAGAGAAAAAAAAAGACAGTCATTGTGACAAGCTAGTGCTGTCTATTATTTCTCCATTTGTTTCTCTTCTGTGATTGGAAATTTATAGTCTAATACTTACTTCCATTAAAATTTCAAGTACTCCATCTAAATATGAAACTGTAATTTCGAAAAAATTTCCCAAATTGTCAATGCAATTTAATTCTCAATATTTATGGGGCTCACAATTTGTGTGGGATATTTAAAAGATACACAAAATGAGTAAAAGAGTTGCTGATCTGAAAGAATTTGCCATCTCACTGGAGCTATTTCAAGTTTTTACTTGCTTTTATGCATATCCTTGTAGTTGTTAATGGTTTTACGATCTTCATATTTTGCAAATATGCTTTCCACAAAAATTTGTAAATGCTGCTTTTTTGTTGCTGCAGAGGAAGAGTTTTTTTTAAAAGCCTTTTGCTTTTGGAGGGAAACTACATGAGGTCTGACAATTAAGTTCGTGAACTTGCCACCATGTACTTACATTGGCAGCCCTGTGCAAAGAACTCGGTAAGGTGTCATAACCTTGGTCTTATACCTATGTGTCTCACAGCTGTTTATGTAAACATGTGGCGGTGTCTTGCTGACGGGCATTCATTATTGTTGTTGCGTGTTTTTGTGTGCCACCAGGAGAATGTCAGAGCTTGAATTAGAGCAAAGAACAAACATTATATTTTTTGTTAAACTCAGCGAGAGTTGAAAGTGAAATCAGGGACATGTTAGTCCAAGTTTATGGGGACAATGCCATGAAGAAAATGTCTGTGTATGAATGGATTAAATATTTTTCTGAGGGGAAAAAATAGTGTCACTGATGAAGAGAGGTCAGGGTGGCCAGTAACAAGCAGAACTGATGAAAACATTGCAAAAATTTGTCAAATTGTGTGTCAAAATCATCAGCTGACTGTGAGAAGCATAGCAGACCCAGTAAACATCAAAAGAGAAACTTAGAAAAATCTTCACTGAAAATCTTGGCATGAGAAAATGGTCTTGAAGGAGCTTAGTGATAAACAAAAACAGAGAGTCAAAGTTTACCAAAACCTTTTGGAGAGGCAGGATGATCGCCGGTGATGAAACATGGGTGTGCCAATATGACCCTGAAACAAACCATCAAATTGCACAACAGAAGTCAGCTAATTCTCTATGACCAAAATCCTTCTGTCAGCCCAAATCAAGAGTTAAAAAAAAATGTTGCTGACCTTTTTTGATATCAGAGGGATTGTTTATTATGAATGTGTACCAACTGGACAAACAGTCAACCAAGTTTGGAAGTGCTGCATGAAAAAGTTAGATGAAAACGACCTAACCTTCTCGCCAATGAGTTGCGGCTCCTGCATCACAACAATGCATGAGTTCACACAACGCAGTCTGTGAGGGAGTTTTTAGCCAGTACACAAATAACTGTATTAGAACACCCTCCTTACTCACCTGATCTGGGCCCCAGTGACTTTTTTCTTTGCCCAAAATTAAAGGAAATATTGAAAAAAAATACATTTGATGACATTCAAGACATCAAGGGTAATATGACAACAGCTCTGATGGCCATTTCAGAAAAAAGAGCTCCAAAATTGCTTTGAAGGATGGACTAGGCACTGCATGGTGCATAGCTTCCCAAGGGGAGTACTTCGAAGGTGACCATAGTGATATTCAGCAGTGAGGTACGATGAGGTGTGTCACACTTTTACTAGGATGAGTTTAGCAACTTAATTATCAGAAATTGTACCTCTAACACCAATGCTGTTAAGAATCTTTTCCTGCATTTTAAAAAGATTTTTACATGATGTTTACTTCCTGTGTGATATTATCAATTTCTGCACTGCTTTCAGTAGCTAAGGTTAAACAGAATTTATTTTCAGTTTCACTGTGGTTTGGCTATTTAACTCTTTCAAGCTTTCTTATGTGTGGGAATCTAAAATGCTAAGGAATCTTGAAAATGTTTTGGTGACCTAGACTTATAGTTCAATGAACAGATTTTAATTTCTTCTGGTTTTTCTGTAATTTCTCCAGCTTTACTTCGAGGGCTAACATACATTAGCCATTCGCTCATATGGCTTTCTGCCCTGACATCTGAACTGTGTGATAGGCAAAATAAACACAGAAAGTAAGAGGAGAGGCTAGGAACAGAGGGAAAGTAGTTTGTATATTAGGGAGGAAATAAAATTCAATCAGAGAAAATAATTTGAATGATATAATTGATCACATATTTACATAAAATTAAAAATATAATATACTTCTTTTAAAATTTTGAGAAACTCAGACATCTGATCTGGCCATGAGGGAGTAAGATGACAGAAATTTTCTACTGCTATGAACAATTAGAAAACTGGATCAAAATACAAAAAAAAAATACTTCAGGAATTGGACAACAGGAAACACAGAACTGAGGGAAGGGAAACAAATGAAATGAATTCTTAACTACCCAGGTTTTATAATGTGAAGTCATTTTTAGACTGTAGAACTAGAAGGGAGAATCCAAGCATGGTCTGGTGATCTCATAAACTGAGAAGACAGGGGTTGGTATTTAGGGGGACTGGGTCAGCTAGAATTCATGGGACAGAGAATTTAAGATTAGGGACCTAGGCTAAAAAGGAACCTAAAAGGAACTTAATTAACTGTTTGCCAGAAAAGTCAACATTCCTTAAGGAGTCAAACAAAATTCAGTCTTCAGTCTGGCTTATTTCACTCATATGCGGAAGATAAAACTGAAAGCAAAGAAAAAAAGAAATGAACAAACAAATAACCCATGAACACAATCAATAGTTTAATGTTTATTTGGGGACGAGTGGGTCGGGGAGGGGAGAAAGGGGAGGGGGTGGGAGAGGAGGGGGGAAGCTAAATATAAGGTGATGGAAAGAGAAGTCACATTAGGTGGTGAACTTATTATACATCAAGGTGACAATGCACTGTAGAATTGTATGCCTGAAACCTATGTAATCCTTGCTAACAGATGTCACCCCAATAAACAAAAAATTCAGTCTTCAAAAATGTAAAATTCATAATGTCCAATATCCAATAAAAATGACTGAACATTCAAATAAGCAGAAAATGAAAACCCTAGTAAGGAGAAGAGTAGTCATTGTGGAGGACATGAAACTGTACTGCTCAGACACCTTGCAGCAGGGCGCAGGCTGTCACCCTGGGTTCACTGCCCGTGGGCTGCTCATCGCCCAAGCCGGAATACGGTGAGGGCACTCACGTGGGCTTATTCCAGGAAGGTCTGGGACTCCTCTCATGAGTAACTTTGGCTGAAGTACTCCTCATTGACCGTGTTGAACCTTTTTGGAAATACACTAAAGTGCAAGATTTTTCCACCTTCATTTTATCTCTTCTTCTATAGGTGTCAGATCTGCATCATGGTCCAAAAGCTCTCCACACCTTCTGTTGCTCCCCCATCATTAAATCTCTTACATACCTAAATCTCATCATGACATTTACTTTTCAATAGACACAAACTGACATAAGTGGTAACAGGAATTGTCCAAATAAACAAATGGTACTATAAGAATTTGGGACTGGCTTATTTCACTGAAGGGCTGACAAAATGGGGTCTATCCCAAATAACAGGTTGGCATGAATAGTTCCTGGTACAAGGTAGTGGCACAATTGATAAAGATTTCACCATTGTTGATCTAAGAAAATGTACCTGTGGAGGGAAATGCCTTTGTAGTTTCAGTGAGTCATTTGAAAGACGTGAAAAAAGAAATTTCTACAAAGATAATGGAATTGAGTGTTCATTAATGAGTTGTACCTATGCTACCTGGAGGAAATCCTGGGAAACTGAGAATTGTTAATAAGCAGCTAAATGCTGTGTGTGAAAGCAGGAAGTCTCATTTGTAGCTTTCAAAGAGATCTTTCCCTCCTGCATGGAAGAGCAGACACAGCTGAGCGGGCTAAATGTCTGGCACTTACGAGTTGTGGAGTTCCAGGGTTGTGGGAATGCTCATCCAAGGGCTGTCTGTGATGCTCATGTCAGGGCCCTGTCTGGGAGAGTCTGAGGCTGACCCTGAAACATGGGACGGAAACAGTGGTTGGACACCCCTGAGGATACGTTGAGTGTGCACTCCCCTCCTCCCTCAGGCCTGCAGAACCTTCAGAGGTGGCCCACTCTTTTTCTAGTAGAAGCTAGAACTTCTGAATTGAATAATGCTGCAGAGGATTCTCCTCCACAAGTTGCCCCCGTAAGGAGCTGCCCTATCTTCCCTCTTGCCTTCCATGCTCATAGGTACTTGATCAAGAGGGCTGGAATGATCATGCTAAGCAAAATAAGTCAGACAGAAAAACTTGAAAACCGCATGATTCTACTCATATGTGGGATGAAAAGCTGAAAACAACAAATGAGTAAGACAAATAAAAACTCAACGACATAGAAACAGTTTGGTGTTCCCAGAGAGTAAGGGGGGAGGGGGGTGGTAGAAGCAGGTAAAGGGGGTCAAATATGTGGTGATGGGAGGAGCACTGACTCTGGCTGGTGAGCGCACATGCCATACACAGATGATGTACTATAGAATTGTACACTTGAAAACTATATAATTTCACTAACCAATGTCACCCAATACATTTAATAAAATTTTTCAAAAGAGACACTAGACATAAATTATTAAATTTCACAGTAAAAAGGAGGGATGCAATGGAAGATTACATAAGTGAAAAATCCGTACTTGGGAATGCTTTCTGAGCATGTGGGGTTATTACCCCGGCGAGGACCTCAGTGGAGGGTGAAAACTCACCGGTGTGGTTGCTCTTAAGAAAAGCAATGGCCGACACTGAGTGAAATGTCAAAATTGTCCACGTATAAAGGGAAGAATACAGGTGCTGAGAGAGTGAGGAGGCTGGGTTAGATATGTGAAACCAGAAGACCCAGCACAAGGTTAGTCCCTCCCGAGGGCTCCGAGGACACAGCATTCATTAAGCTCATTAGGGATGTGCTGATGACAGAGGCACCAGCGTCACCACGTTCTCTGTTGGTTCTCCTTGACAGGACAGGGCTGGCGATAGGAGAGGCAGTCACAGGCCCGGGACCGTTAATATACCCAAGGACGTGGGGGCCCGGAAGGAATGGAGTCCGCGAGGTGACAGTTAATCATCAGAAATGAGGAGGCCACAATTACCTTAATTACTAGCAAGATCAAAGGGGCAGCCAAGGGGGCTTGTCCCTCAGGAAATTATAGAGATGGTTAATAGAGCGTGGTGTCCTTTGGGACAAAATAATTTGGCAACCGACACGTGTGCTACTTAACATCTGTAACCAAAAAATGTGTGAGAATGGGGGAGCAGTAGGCTGGGGATGATCTGTCTAATGACAAGTTACTACCCTGTGCTCAGTTCCTGAATCTGAGCCAAACTTTTAGATCCAGAACCCACTGGCTGAAGGGCAGGGGGAGCCGAGTGCACGGGAGAAAACCGTCTGTAATTCCACAGCAAATGTACGCTACAACATCCTCCTGTTTCTTCCCCAAGGGCACTGATGGTCACTTACTCGGGTGACTGCACATTAAGGAAGAGGGATGTATTAGTTTCCTTTTGCTGTGTGTTGTGTTTTCTGTAACACACCACAATGAACTTGGCAGCTTAAAGCAGCACTAATTCATTATTTCGCAGTTCCGCAGGCTCAGAGAACACAGTGAGACTGACAGCCAATTCTGGTTGGGGTCTGACCAGGCCAGCATCAAAGGGTGGGTAGTGGCACATTTCTTTCTGGAGGCTTCATTCTGGGAAAGAACACGCTTCCATATCGCTAAGGCTTCTAGCAGAATTCTTTTCTTGACAGTTGTAATGCTGAGGTGGCGTTTTCTTGTTGGCTGTCAGATGGGACTCTGCGCTTTTTCAGGCAACACTTAGTCCTCGTCGTGTTGGCCGTCTATCCTCAGAGCAGTAACGGTGCACTGGATCCTTCTCACACTGCACGTCCCCTTACTCTTCGAGGCTCTCGCTCTGACTCCAGCTGGACAAAGCTCTCTGCTTTCAAGGGCTCCTGTGATTAGGTTGGGCCCACCTGGATGAACCAATCTACTCTCCTTATCTCAAACACCATATACCTGCAAAGTTCCTTTTGCTGTGTCAAATATATTCACAGGTTCTAGGCATTAGGGCATGGGTATCTTTCGGGGTCCACTCTGCTTATCACAGAGGAACACCCAGACTTTTGAGGACTTTTGGACAGAGACCTGAGTTGATATTGATAACTGAAGGCTCAAAGAATCATCGTTTCTTTCTTATAATGGGAGCTAATAGAAGCCAGATAATATAAGGAGTCCTGGGTCAGATCGGCTCATGGTAGACTGTGAGTCCGCAGGTTGACCCTGTAGACATTCGCTCTAGCTATCACTGTAGAAACGACACACTTGGTAGTTGGGATAACCCTCACTTGCCTACAGGCCATCATAGTGGCAACGCCAAGTGGGAACTTCTGAAATGTTTCTGTCGTTCCTCTCCCAGTACCCAAGTAAGATAGTAAATGTACAAAATATAAATCCTGAGGAAATGGCAGCGATTAGTGAGACTACTAAATACCTAAAGCTAGAAGGAGTAGGAAGTCTCTATTATATGTTTAAATTTCTATTCTTTTCCCTGAAGATACTGCATGGCCCTGGCAAAATACTGCAAATCAGACCAATATCAACCAAATAGTGGTGCTTATAACATCTGCACATCTGTTCTTCCACCATTTTTTTTTCTAGAGGAGATTAATATCCTGGGTTCATGTTATGTAGCCATTGATTTGACAAATTTATTATGTTTCATTCCAAGTTAAAAAGTAGATCTGAAATAGTTTACATTAACATAGGGTATAAAACTGTCTTTATTTTCAGTTTTGCCTCTAGGTTATTTTAATACATTCCCCTCCACTGTGTGACACTCTGAAGAGGTGTGAACTGTTTGAACATCCCACCAGTCTTCATACTGACCCATTAAATGTACGGCAGCACACCTGAGACGGGATGAGTAAGCTATGGCTAGTGAACTGGAGACCTCGGAAAGACGTATGCAATAGAGATTGGGAAAGAAACCCATAGTTTCAGGGAACTGCTTTTTCAGTGAAACATTTAAAAGTTCAATGGTCAGGGTACAGTGAAAGCCACTATAAAATAAAATTCACATTTTCTGTATCTTGCATTGTCTTATACCAAAATGTGCAGCGTGGTACTTGGCGCACCTCTGTGTGTTCTATAAGCATCCCATATATCCTCCAGACATTAAAGGTATTGTAAGTGGATGTTACAAACAGTGCTATGACAACAAATTTGAAAACCTAGGCAAAAATGAACAAATTCCATGAAAGATACAAATGATCAAACACAATTCAAAAAGAAATTGACATTCCAAATTATTCTATATCTCTTAAAGAAAAAAATGTAATTATCCTCCTCAACAAAAATCCTTCAGGCTCAGATGACTTTGCTAGCAGTTATAACATCTAGATAACATTATAAAGAATTAATGCCACTTCTATACAAAAGGATATGTTTTCCTAATCAGTTTATGAGGCAAGCATTACTTTGGGTCCAAAATTACACAAAGATATTGTATTAATTTCCTAGGGTTACCATAACAAAGTATCTCAGACTTGTTGGCTTAAAACAACAGAAATTTCTTCTATCACAGTTATGGAGATTAGAAGTTTAAAATCAAGGTGTGGGCAGGGCCATGCTCTCTCCAAAGTCTCCAGGGAGAATGGATACTTCTTTGACTCTTCCAGCCTTGAGTGCTCTAGACATTCTTTGGCTTTTAGGTGCAACACTTCAGTTTATGCCTCTGTTGTCATGTGGCATGTTCTCCTCATGTGTCTGGGTCAAAACATCCCTCTTCTTATAGGGACACCGGTCATGTTGGATTAGGGTCCACCCTAATGACTTCATCTTAACTTGATTAGTTGTGGTACTGGCCTTGGGGAAATGAAAAGATTTCTTAGGTGTGAAACAGGGAAAACAAATAATAAAGAAAAATTAATAAATTTTATTTCACTTCATAAAATTTAAAAACTTCTGACAACACAAGTCATACACGAGAAGAAAATATTTGCAGAAAACATAGTTACAAAGTGCTTTCATCTGCAATGTGTAAATTTAAATGTAAATGTAAAGAACACTTACAGTTTCATAATAGTAAGAAAGTGATCCAATAATAATGGACAATACATTTTAACAGTGATTTTTAAAACAGAGGATATGCATATGGCCAGACAGCCCATGAAAAGATGCTCAACATGATTAATATCAAGGGAATACAATTTAATAGTAACAATGTATTATAATATTTCCATTAGAAAGGCTGAAAGTAACAAAACTGACAGTGTTAAGTCTTAAGGAGTCTGTGACACAACTGGGACTCCCACACACTGCTGTGGCAACCAAAATGTTACAACTACTTTGATAAACAGAAATTCATTCAAGAGAAATGAAAACAGATCCACATAGAGGCCTATACACTAATGTTCTTAGCAGCTTTATTCATAGTAACCCAAAACTGGATAGAACCCAAATGTTTGTCAACAGGTTAAGAGAAAAATTGTATTATATCCATATAATGGAATAGTTTCCTATACTATTAGTATGTATTATATTATAACTATTTATACCATTTAGCTATAAGAAAAAAATAAACTACTGGTATACCCAATGCCATGGATAAAGCTTAAAAACATTATGGTGAGTCACAGAGCCGGCCAAAGTAGCGCATACTTTATGATTTCATCTTATAAAACAGAAAGAAAAATAGAGCTTGTTGTGACAGAAAGCAGATCAGTGATTATCTGTGGCCAGGGTGGGAATGAGGACCTGACTGTAAAGAGTACTATAGACATTTGTGAGGCAATATATATATATTTTTTCTATGATTATTGTTTGGGTGGTTATTTCAGGATATACATTTGTCAAAATTCATCAACATATATGCTTAAAGGGAGTTTATTTTATTATATTTAAATGATACCTGAATAAAGTTGTTTTTATAAAACACTTATAGATCTAAAATAAGTTCAAGTAATAGTTTTAGACTAAAGTGTTCAGAGCTGTGTTTTCTCCATTTTATCCCAATAATGGATAAGGACATTTTCCCATTGGTTGGCTATGAATCCTGCCTGCAATAGATACGGCTTCTTCATATGGAATATTCAAAAATTGCCTGTGTTAAAGCAAACATATATACTTAAAGTACTCATATACAAGGTCTGGCACAAATAATGCCCCCTTGTTATGAGTTGTTAATCTATTAATACATCCAAATCATAAGCATGTAATTCTGTAACATAACAATATCATAACTACATTAACATAACTACTTTAAAAAGGGCGTTACTTCTGCCACACCCCGCACATACTTTTTAAAAATGCGTGAGCAGGCTAAGCTCGTCAATGTTCTTCAGATTAGAAGTTCAAATTCAATAAACTGGATGCACATGTGTGGAAACAGGAGGTCAGGATTGATGCCGAGGAGCCAGGGCAGTCTGCGTGGGTGGCTGTGGGCCCCGTTAGTGGGAATTACTACAGGGCCAGTAAGTTTCTGTGTGTGTCTGCTGGCAATGGCGGGCCTTTGTCACGTTGCCTTGTCCTATCAGTGGATTGATCTAAATGGTCCAACTTCTTTGGTGCTATCTCCTGGGGACTTTACTTTCCCAGGAGTCGCCCCCTCCCCTCTTTGTGCCTCCTCTCCTTACTTCCCTGCTCAGGATCCACGGCCACCCTGTACGTGTGTCCTAGCACTCAAGGGTGCAGCACTTCTGCTTACTCACAACTCTTCCTCACTGCTCATAAAAGCAGTTTCTTACTGCCTGAAAGGCACCTCGTAGTTCCTCTCCCGTGAGGACTATGGACAGTATTTTCTCAGACCACATCTGGGTCTTCCCTGTAAGTCCTGTTTGTTTGTTTGTTTAATCATCACCTCTCATTCACTTTGCATGCTCAGCTCTTCTCCTTACATTAGGCCAACGAAAAATGTGAGAACCACGTCCACCTTCTGTTCTGTCTCCCCTCTGCTGCTGCTTTTTATGAGCCCCCACCTCCCAGCCACCTTTTCGTACCCCCTGTTCTTTTTATAACCCAAAATAGATCCCATCAATCTTTCTGTGTCTTTAGTACTTTTTGCCTTCAACCTCACCTCACTGCTCTCGTGGATCCTCTGACAACCACCCATGTAATCTGGTTTCCTGGGAGACAACCTTGCTTATTCCTTGAAAACTTCAGTTACCTATATTTACACAGCGACGACAATTCTCACCTCTCATCGACTGTGTATCCACTGACTCCAAAAGAGGAAATAATCACTCAAAGCTGTTTCTTGCCACTATACCCAACACATAATAGTAGCTAAAAACACTTAGAAACAGCTCTCACATTGTCTTAATTCCTTTCTCGTTCTACTAATAATATAAAGATATCAGAAAAATAGAATTAGTTAATCATTTCTTCTTTTTCATTTCTTTGCAAAGATAGCCAGTTTTCTTTACATCACTATTCTCTGAGGAACTTCGATTCTGCTTGTGTTTCCTGTTTTGTTTTTTTTTTAAATAGATTTCTTTTCATTAGAATTTCTCTTTGTTTGCATTAATTCTAGTTATATTGTCACGTGGAGTCTGAAGACTTTCTAAGGGAACTAGCTCCTTAACAAGATTATTGGGGTTCAGCACTGATGTTCAATTACATTTTACTCTTCTTGGTTCAATTATTTCAGATCAGTAAACTCATTCCACCTGCTGTTTAGAAAGGTCATCGTTATGTAAGTTGAGAGGGGTAAGTTCTTATGATTAATTAGCTAATATTTTGTGTTATAATATGAACATTTCTTTATCCTTATTTTGTGGACAGAACGTCAGATTATAGCATAGTATCTGAGATATTCTAGGAGCTCAGTAATATTTGTTGAATTGTCATTATATATTTTACCATGCTCAATATGTTATCTTTGCTGGTTAGGATAGGGGTGCCCTGTCTCTAATTTGAAAGAGAGGGTTGTATTGAATAGCTGTTATCTGAGGAAAATTGCAATAAACACATGGTTCCCTGTTATGTGTCACTAGTCAAAAAAGCTAAGAGAGTCCCTTAGCCTGATTTCCCCAGAAAGCAAAGCCAAAGCCAAGCACTAATGTACTGCTGTTTTATAGGGAGGATTATACCAGAGAGGAGGAGTGTGGAACAAAAGAGTAATTCAGGAAGGAAGTAAAGCCAAAATGAGGCTGTGGTATTGAACTGACTGCAGTACCACACCCTGGAGATGCCTATAAATTGAATCTCTGGACCATTCCAGGGGAGGGAAGGGAGAAAGCAGAAACAATTTATCCACTGACTTTTGTAAGCCATCGGTAAATTTTACCTCGTATAGCTCCGCCTTCTTGCAGGTTGTGCATGCAGGGTGTGGGAACTGAACAGAGTCCTGTGCTCTCACCAGCAAGGCAGACATGGGATGGAAAGCCATGTGGGCAGGATGCCCACATGGGGCACCATCCAGTTGCATCTTGTGAATTTTGTCAGAATACATGGAGAGCTGAAACAAGGATGCCAAGAGGATCTGTAGAGAAGGATAATTGGCATCTGCTACAAAAGGTCTTTATTTTGTCCTGCAAAATTATACTATCTAAACACATCCTTGTGGATACGAGACCTTTTGAGCTCAGTCTTTGCACTGCGGACGACTTCCTTCTTATCTTCCTTCCTTCCTTAATTATCTCCCTATTGGATATGGCTGATGGGATTTTGGTTACCAAAGACTGATGGAGGACCTTCTAAGACAGATGGAGAGCTTTGTGGTCCATACTTGCAATGCAAAGAAAGTAAGAGCATGCCTCGAAATACAATTCTTCTCTCCTTTGATTGCTTGTTTGGGAGTGATCTTTCTGGAGAATTTCTGCCTTGTTACAAGGATCATTCACAAATGTGAGAACTGTATGTTACTTGGGAGTGGCCGAGAGTGGACAGTACTGTAGTATTATGACTGACGGAAACAGAACGCTCTAACTCAGCACCCTGCGAGGATGTGCAGAATCACATGAGGGGGATCAAAATATGCTGAAAATAATGCTGAGAAATGAGTCCAGATTCATGGGTCAATACTGATTTAAAATTTCTTTTAAAACCCTCAGATGTATTATAGATATTTACTTTATTTATTTACTTATTTATTTTTATTTTTATTTATTGGGGTGACATCTGTTAGCATATTTACTTTATTTATTTAAAGTAAATTATTGCTTATGATTACCCCATTTTCAGCAAGGAAAATTGAGTAACGGAAACATTAAACAGATTAGTTAGTTTTCTATTCACATTAGTTTTATCCTGGGACTAGAATCCAGTCAGAGTTTACCTTTTTTTGGAGATGAGGACAGAGTTCCATTATGAAAACTACTAATGCTTTCTCCAGAAAATTGCACTTTGCAGATGCAGCCATATGCATATGGGTGCACCCATACATATTTGCATAAAATTTCAGAACCTTGAAATCTCTTTCTCTAATAAAGGCAGAAATAAAAGAATAAACTTACATGGTCTTTTATGGAATGTGAATAAGAATTAACTTTAAGCAAACCTATTTCCCAAATGAATTTTATGCTTACTTTCTAAGAAATTAGGTAAATTGTACACAACAGTATATTTTTCTCATTTTTAGGAAATTACTGAATTTTGAATGCCTTTTTCTCTTTATGGACAAATTAATGTAGTTCAGAGGAAAAAAACCACAGAATATGAAAAATTCAGGAAGGAGAGGCTATATGATAAAGGGTTAGTAGAACTGGGAATTTTCCAACCTGGAGAAAAGAAGGCTAAAGGGAGACCTGAGAGCTTCTGAAAATATGTTAAGGGATATTACCAGGAAGACAGGGACCAATTCTCATTAGTCAATGAGAGCAGAACAGGAAGTAATGAGCTTAAACTGCAGCTGGGAAATTTAAGTTAAATATAAGAAAACTTTTTAACCATGAGAACAATTAAGCGATGGTACAAATTGTCAAGAGAAATAATGAATTCACCTTTACTAATAATATTCAAAATAGCACTTGACATTCACCCATCAGGGATAAGTTAGGAATAATAAAAATCAATTCCACCAATATTCTGAGAATGGCTTAGATAATCCAAAAGGAAATATTCCTGAAAATCAGACTCAATAGAAAAAACAGACTCAATAGAAAGAGTAGTTTTTAAAAATGTGTAAGAGGAACGAAATATTAATTCTACAAATAGTTATTACTTTTCTACCACACACAGAACTCAAAGTTAGTCTCCAGGGAGAAACAAAGATAAATCTCAAATGGCTCAATCCCTCAAGTTGCTCATTTGCTGTTACCAGCCTTTAATTTTTTTTTATTACATATCCTTATTGGGAAAAACATTTTGAGCACTCAACCTATTAAAAGTATATTAATTGATTTATAGATGTAAAATGTACACATTATAAAATAAATACCATATAAATTGAGAGGGATGAGATAAAAGTGAAATAAATCTTATTTTAAAACTATTTCGCTAATTGTGGTACCTTCGTCTATCATTAGCTTATTATTTAAAACCATAATAATCAATTAGGCCAGTTTCATATTTAACAGTGATAATTGTTACTCTTTATATCAAATCATCTGCTTGATAATTTTAAGGTTCCCAGCTGACATCTTGCCACATATGATTATACTGTCATTATTTTCACCTTACACAGTGCTGAACAGAGCACTTGTCCTGCGAGCAAGACAGCTGTCAGCTCTGCCCCTGTAGATTGTTTTCTATGCCACTATTGTTAGTGTTACTTTTGATCTGTGATTTTTCTACAGAAGCCTTTTTAAGGTTCTGGTTCCTTTTATGAGGATTTTTTTCTTTAAATTTTCCACTGGAACTAGATAATACAATCTACAAAGCTACTTAACTGACCCATGTTGACCATGATACATACCAATGTTTTAAACAACAAATGCCCTCATGAGAACATCAGGTCCTGAGTTGGACAAATCTTTCTCTTTCCTCAGGACTTCATGTTCTGTAGATGACTCGTGACCTTAAATCTATGCTGAGTGACAGTACATGTGTTAACCTATATACTGAATATCGGTAGACTTAATAGTGTTTATAGAAACAATAATAGAAATAGACTGCAACTTTCAGAATTACAGCAGGTTAGACTATTCTAAAAGCCTTTCAATGGAAATCAATTTAGAATTTAAATGAACACACATTTAAATGCATTGATGAACTCACAGGAAAATTTGTAAAATCTTCAAGGATTCTCCCTTGCAATATTTTTAAATCTAGAAGAATAGTTGGTAGTATTAAGACAGTAGAATTGTTTTCCAGTAATAAGAAAGAGACTTTATTGTAAACTTACCCTCATTAAAAGAACTTCTAAAGGATATAAAGAGGGTGCCAAAAATGTATGCATATTTTAAGAAAGGACAATACTGTATTAAAATTGTAATAATATATACTGATAACAAGAGATGAATACAAGTCACATTTGACTTCTATAATTACAAGAGGCGCTCAAAGTTGTTACCATCAATATCCAGACACTTCTGATTACGGTGAACTACTGCTTAAGCAATGTTGACCAAAGTGTCTGCTGGTATCGCCGTGCATGCCATTTCAATTTCTTCCAGAAGTATCGCCAGTGTAGCCAGTTTTCTATGGTACACCACATCCTTTAAGGTTCCCCATAGGTAGAAGTCAAGGGGTGTTAAGTTTTGAGAACATGGGGGAAACTCAAATAGCGTTCTCAAATTTCAAATATCACTTCAATATGGTCTTGTGCTCCTTGAATGACAACCGTGCTTCTGCCATTTTCTTTGATTGTCTTGCCTGTCTCATGGTGATGCTAGCATTCGTATGACCAACACCATCTTTTTTTTTTTTTTAAATTCATTTTTATTGTTAGACTTATTGGGGTGACATCTGTTAGCAAGGATTACATAGGTTTCAGGCATACAATTCTACAGTGCACTGTCAGCTTGTTGTATAATAAGTTCACCACCTAATGTGACTTCTCTTTCCATCACCTTATATTTAGCTTCCCCCCTTCCTCTCCCACCCCCTCCCCTTTCTCCCCTCCCTGACCCACTCATCCCCAAATAAACATTAAACTATCGATTGTGTCCATGGGTTATTTGTTTGTTCATTTCTTTTTTTCTTTGCTTTCAGTTTTATATTCCGCATATGAGTGAAGTCATACAGTTCTTTGTTTTTTCTGTCTGGCTTATTTCACTAAGCATGATGATCTCCAGGTCCATCC